>RYZW01001636.1:0-18589 GCA_004367215.1 Colletotrichum trifolii | reverse complement strand
TAGAGATATTACTAAGTTATTAAATACTAAATAAGATCTACTACTTAAATGAAATATTATATAGCTTTTAGAGGTCTACCCTTTTCTAGTAATACTACTTAGAAATAGGTTTTGAGTATTTCAGCTTTAAACTTATTATAAGAAAGCTATATTACTAGCTTAAAAGGTATATTATCTTTTCCCTCTATATTAATAACTATATATTCTCTTTCCCCTTAAGAATATCTCTAAAATACTTATATTATTAGTAAATTTCTTAAAAAGTATTATTTCAAGGGAAATAGAAGTTTATAGTAGTCTCTTAGTATTCAAATGATTTAAAATTAAGTAGTATAATAGCTATAGTTCTCATAGGTAATATATGTCAAAAAACTCCTAAAATATCTTACGAAATATATATACTATATTAAATAGTTTAAAACCCTTATAAAACCTAAAAGGCTTATCTTATAGTATAATTGAGCTTCTTATATATAAATTAAGTACTACTAATAAAGTATTAGCTTTATTAATTATCTTATAGTTACAATGAGACTAGATATTACCTATATAGTAAACTAATTATTATATTTCAACTAAAACCCTTCAAATAACTACTTTATAAAAAGTAAATAAATAATATAATATTTTAATAAGATAAAAAACTTCTACCTTAAATTTAGCTATAAAGTTAGTAATATATTCCATAGCTTCATTATTACTATAAATACTAGTTTCGCAGATAATAATAATAATCAAAGAAACTCTTAAGTATATACTATATATCTTTTTAGAAACTTAATGATATAATAAGCTAATAAATAGGATATTATTACTATTTTAATAACTGAAATAGAACTTTTAGTACTATTTTTAACTACTTAAAAACTATTTTTACTAGTTACTTTATTACTATATTTTAGATAGACTTAATAATAAATATATTTAATAGAAGTGAAATATATAGATTTTACCTACCTATCTAAATCTAGTATAATAACTAACAAATAATATATTTCATAATAACTAAAATAGTATAACTATACATAAAGTTAAGATATCTAAGTATCTATAACTACTAACTATAATAAGAAACTTAATAAACATATTTGAAGATTAAATATATACCTTCGGGGACTTTATAGCTAATAGTTTTCTCAACCATCTCTAAAGCTACTAATTTAGTATCTTTATTACTTAGATTAATATAATAGACTAGTTAAACTATTTCAAAATATAATAAAAAGAGGCATTTTAAGATATTAGGAATACTAAAAATATAAAGATACTTAAAATACTCCCTAGTAAATAAGAAATATCTAAGCAAGCTAAAAATAATATTATTCTTCTTATTATAAGGCTAAAAGATCAATAAAAATGATAGGATTATTCAAAGAACTTCTTAAAAGATATAAATAGAAAGTTTAATTATTATTATTCAAAAAGCTAGCTTCTAAGTAAGCATTTTAAAACTAGAGAGGAAGGATACCTTGAAGTATATTATTAATATAATATTAAAATATTATAAATATACTTATAAGCCCAAAAGAAATAACAAGCTACTTAAATAAACTAAAATATATCTAAAAGTAGTTTGATACTTATTTCTTTCTATAGAAAAGATTTCATAGAAAACTATATAAATACTAACGTTTATAAACTATATTACTTTAAATAATAAATATAATATCTTTTTAATTAGTAGTAAGAGGTAATAGTTATAAATACTACTAATATTAAAGATATAATAATCTATATAAAATTACTATTTCTTTTTAGGTTTCTTAATATAGATGATAAGTATTCTAGTTATAGACAAGTTAGTTTAGACTTAACTTTTATCTATTAAGTTTATTACTTAGTGTTAAATTTCAAAGAAGTATTACTTTAGTATATTATAGAATAGTTTTTATAATAGGTCTAGATTTATTCTATCTTAGTTATTCTTAGGTAAAT
Organism: Colletotrichum trifolii; assembly: GCA_004367215.1. Taxonomy (NCBI): domain Eukaryota; kingdom Fungi; phylum Ascomycota; class Sordariomycetes; order Glomerellales; family Glomerellaceae; genus Colletotrichum; species Colletotrichum trifolii. Next base: position 16,654 of record RYZW01001636.1, on the reverse strand, counting down.
ATAATAGTTAAGGGATTCCTAGTAAGATAGGAAACTAGAAGCTTTATCTTTATTAAATAACTTTATAAAGAAAGTATAATTAGTTAATAAAATAAATATTAGTTATTCTAAAGTTATAGGTAATATGGTTATTAGAACTATATTAATCTATACTAAATTAATTATTAATTATTTACATTCCTCTTTTTCCTAAACTAGAAGATATTATAATTATTAGTTTAATAGGGTTTATAAATCTATTTATATATATCTCTCTTAGTATATTACTAATAGTTTAGATAGTTAAGTTATTAAGTATATTTATTTGTATTTTATTCTTGATAAGGTCTAGAATAACTTATTAAGACTATAATAATAGCTTTTTAAAAATAGTTAGATATATTATTCTTAGGTTTATATAGAATAAAGTCTTAGATATCTACTTCTTTAAGTTAAGTTGTATTCTAGCTATTTTAGTAGTATAAGTTTCCTAGTTAGTATTTAGGATAGTATTTAACTAGTATCACTATAGTAATATAATTAATATAAATTTCTACTATCTTATAAATTCTTTATTAATTAATCTATAATAATTATAACTACTATTAAGTTAGATAGAGACAAAAGGTTTATTATTTATTGATATAGAAAACAAAAAAAAGACTTTATTTACTTATATCTATAGTTTTCTAGTTTTATTTATTCCTATAATATTATTATTATTAATTATACTAATTTACCTTTTAGAGAATTTCTTCTAAGGAACTAGGTTTTTTCTTTATTATCTATAACCTTTTTATCTAATTATAAAGTTTAACTATTAGTACTAGAAACTACTAGTAAATAGGTAAACTATAGTTTATATTCTATAATAAAATAATTCTTAGTATTATAATATATATAAGTATTAGTTTATATACATACTTAAATAATTATAGAATTTATATACTAGAACTTATATATACCTATAATAGGAATTAATCAAGGTTTATTAGTTATAATAGTTTATTTTTTTACCTTTTTATAACAAGGAATAGTAGTAATATAGTAGTATTATATTAGTATTAAGGTAACCTAAATTATTCTTATACTTATTATTTATATATCTTTATTCTAATTAATTATTAGTTCTAGTTAAGATAGGAATTAGGATTAGTTATAGTTTTGTAATTCTATATTAAGGACTTTAAAATTAACTATAAATATATAGTAGTATTAGATAGTAATATAGTAGTCTATTTAGTTAATATTATAGTTAATAGTAGTTATTCGAATTTAATAAGAAAAAGCTAGTTAGAAGTAATTTAGCTAGATATCTCCTATTTAGGAATACTTTTTCATCTATTTTATAGTCAATTTAAATTTAATAAAGAACCTAGTAAATATTTATTTAAATTCTCAATAGAAATAGTGAATTTTGTCGAAAATTTAAGTCTTACAATAGGAGTTTGTATAGTATTTAGTAAAGTATTAGAAGAAGATATTAATATTCTAATTATACTATAGTTTTTATATTATATAAAAACTACTAACCTATATCTAAACCTTAAGTGATAGGCTAGTTTATAAGAATTACTAGAGGTTTTTAGGTTTCTTAATAAAAACTTAGTTAATTCCTAATTTATACTATATAGTTATCTATTATATAGAAAGGTAGAAGGTATTACTTTTAGAAAAAGTATTAATAAGGAATAGGTTTTTTTAGAGAGGATACTTATGGTATTTATAGGGTTATATCATAATCCTATTAAAGCTATATAAAGGTATTTCAGAAGGATTAGTTTTTATTTTCTACTAAGTTAGCTTATCATTAGGTTATCAGAACTTTTATTAGGGGTTTTAGAATAGTAATATTTATTATTATATTTTACTATTTTCTATTTCCTTTATATAATCTACTTTCTATTACTAAGTTCAATTCAAATAAGAGATGTATTAATATTAGAAGCTAGTTATAAGAGATATTTTAATAGTATTTTAATAGTATTATAATAAACTTAAAAGGTTTACACTTAAAGTGAAAACTCTTTACTAAACTATAAAAATAGTAGTTATATAAAACTTTCATAGTAATATCTTATATAAACTTTAGAACTTAGGTCTATAATAATATAAAATAAAGAGTTTAGATATTATTCTAAGTATAGAGTAAAAGTAACTAAATTAAAATATAATTATTACCATAATAAATCTAATTCCCGCTTGATATAGTAGTTTAATATCTAGCTAGCTCTTACTATCACGGTAGGAGTAGTAGGTTCGAATCCTATAGCGGGTAAGTATAACTAGTAGCTATATGCCTTCCGATTACGTAAACTATATGGCAACTGCTACTAGCTACTAGCTCCTACTAATAGCCATTAACAGTTAATAACTATTAATAGCTAGCGACTATTAATAACTAGTAACTATTATAACTAGTAATAGGTATAATAGCTAGCTAGTATAAGTATTATATAACTATAATCCTTAAAGAGTAACTATAATAGATATAGGCCTATACTTTTCCTTTATAATATACTTTCTATATTTATTAGTTATTATATTAACTAACTATATCTTACTATTTAAGGCTTTCTCTATTTAAATAGTTCCTTAGAACTAGTAGTATCTATAGGGTAAATGAGGTAAGAGCTAACTACTAGGTATAGCTTCCTTTAAAGGGTTCCTGAGAAGTATATAAGTTTAAATAGATCAAAGACCTTTAATACAACCTCATAATAAATCTAATATTTAACTTAAATATATACTAGTATAACTATAATATAACTAAACTCTTTATTTAAATTATATTATTACTATATCTAATAACTAGTATAGGTTATCAAGTAGATCTACCTAAACTAATTAGAATTCTAAACTAAATATGATCTCTATTAATTTTATTAAAAGATATGACTTAAAAATATATCTACTTACTAATCTTAGATATAAAAACTTAATAATAGGAATAACTAGTAGAATACTATATATAATAATATACTTTATTACGATTAATATTATTATTAAGAATATTAAAAAAGAAATATAAATATATATCTATCCTAGAAACTCGAATTCTTTATTATTATTACTTAAATTACTTTAACTTTATAAAATCTAAACTATTATAAATCTATAAATAAGTAAACTAATTATTAAAAACTAATTGTAAAATGTATAATATATTAAGATTGGAAGCTTTATTATATAAATTAATCCTAATCAATTTCTTATACTAATCCTAATAAATAATAATGTTAATATAACTAGATAAGATCACTTTATTAATTTCCTATAAAGATATAATAAAGATTTCTTAATTTCTAAAACTTCTAACTTAGGAAATAATATTTCAGAAAACTCCTAAATCCGTCTTAATTTAAACAAATCTCTAAACTATATCTACTTATTATTTTAATATATATACAAATTTAAGAATAAATTTATAAAACTCATATTAAATTTAATATTAAACTTGTATATTTATAAGATAATAGGAGGGACTAATAGCTCGCTTTCTACTATAACTATTAGTAGATATATTAACCCTTAAAGTATAATTTTAGCTTTCTTACTCCCCTACTAACTACTATAGCTAGTTTCTAATTAATCTAAAACTAAACTTCTTATAATTATAATAACTAGTTTACTTACTTTATATTAACTTTTTTATAGGTAATAAATAACTAATAACTCTTTTCATGTTAACCTCATACTTTTATACCTTTATACTTTTATAACTACATATAATTCGAATATCTCGAGATATTCAATTACTACTAATTATAAATACTCTATTCGAATATTTATTATAATTTCGACATCTATTACCTTAATATTTCTACTAACCTTTACTTATCCCTAAGACAAAATTTTATATTACTAATAGAACAATTCTCTACTACTAATATAAACTAACTTATAATTTCTATATAAGTATAGTAAAACTTAGCTTACTTTTATTAGTAAATAATTTTAATATATTAATCAAGTATAGCTAATATATAAATAATATTTATATAGATATAGATATTTCTAGTATAGCTAGATAATCTTTAAAACTCTTATAATTATAGTATTATAGTATTCTTAAGTATCTAGTAACTAATAGTATAGTAGGATGTTAATATTGGGTATTATTTAATTGATATTTAGTTACTGATATTATTAGCTTAGTATAGTAGTTTATAAGATAGTTAGACGATTTCTTTAAATATCTATAAGTTACTTTTGAATTATAGTATTTAGAATAATTTTATTAAGGCTTAGTTTAATATATTAATAGTTTTAGTAATAATAGGTATAGCTAGATATTTCTATATTTATTTAATAGTTATTTTTTAGGTAGTTATATAGATTTTGAGGAGATTTCGGTTTTATTATAAAGGTTCTAGAAGGGTAATAGATTATAGAATATTTAGCCTTTATATCTCGAAGTAAGTATTCTGTTTTATTCTATTTTTAAGAGGTTTAAAAAGATTCCTAACCCTATAACCTTAATAGTTAGTTTGAGTTATATATATTAAACTTTAGTTTTATTAAAACTTTCCCTATAAAGACTATTACTACGAGGTTTTCTATTACAATAAAGTTGAATATTAGAACTAGGTATATAATTATCTATAATAATAGGTAATTCTATTACTGTTTTAACTAGTTATAAGCTAGTATGAGTATGAATTCTATTATTAAATAGAATTGATAGTTGAATGTATATATAAAGTAAAGAGTTTAAATACTATTCTAGGTATAGAGTAAAAGTAACTAAATCTATAAAATAATAATACTACATAGTTATAAAAATAGGAAAGCCTAATAGCTTACTTTCTATTATAACTATTAGTAAATATATTACCCCTTAAAATACGACTTTAACTTTCTTAAGCCCCCTACTAACTACTATAACTAGCCCCTAGTTAATCTAAAGCTAAACCCCTTATAATTACAATAACTAGTATACTTACCCCGCGTTAACCTTTTCGCAAATAATAAACAACTAATAACTCTTTCTATAATAACCTCACACCTTTATACCTTTATACCCTTATATGTCTATAGTTACATATAATTTAAACATCTCGAGATATTCAATTACTACTAACTATAAGTATTCTATTTAAATATTTATTATAACCTCGATATCCGTAATCTTAATATTTTTACTAAACTTTACTTACTCCTGAGATAAAACTTTATATTACTAATACGAAAACTATCTATTTTTAATATAAACTAATTTATAATCTCTGTATAAGTATAGTAGTACTGGGCTTACTCTTATTAGTAAAAATTCTTAATATATTAATTATAGCTAATTTATAAACAATATATATATAGATATAAATATTCCTAGTATAGCTAGATAGTTTTTAAAACCTCTATAATTATATTACTATAATGTTTCAAGGTATCTAATAACTAGTATTATAGTAATATATTAATAGTAAAGTATTACTTAATTAATACTTAATCCCTAATATTATTAGCTTAGTATAATAAGTTATAAGTTAGCTAGGCAATTTTCTTTTAAATATCTATAATTTGCTTATTAATTATAGTATTTAGGATAATTTTATTAAAGTTTATTTAGTTACTTTTACTCTATACCTAGAATAGTATCTAAGCTCTGTACTTTATATATAGATTTAACTATAAATTCTACTTAATAATAGTATCTATACTAATACTAGCTTATAACTAGTTAAAATAGTAATGAAATTACTTATTATTGTAGATAGTTATACTTTTAGCTCTAATATTTAACTCTATAGTAATAGAAGACCTTATACTAATAGTTAGGGAAAACTTTATCGAGACTAGTTAGGGCTTAATATATATAGCTAAAAGTAACTATTAAAGTTATAGGGTTAAAAACCTTTTTAAACCTTTTAAAGATAGACTAAAACAGAATACTTACTTCGAGATATAAAAGCTAGGCGTTTTATAATCTATTAATTTTCTATAATCTTTATAATAGAACTAAAATCTCCTCGAAATCTATATAATTACTTATAAAAAGATAGTTATAAGATAAATATAGAAATATTTAATTATAACTATTATATTTCAAGCTATTAGTATATTAGACTAGGCTTTAATGAAATTATTCTAAATATTATAATTAAAAAGTAACTTATAGATATTTAAAAGAAAATTATCTAGTTATCTTATAAGTTATTATACTAAGTTAATAATATTAGAGATTAGGTATTAATTAGATAATGTTTTAATATTATAATATTAGTAATTAAGTATTAGTTAAATAATACTATAATATTAATGCTTTACTATAATATTAATTACTAGATACTTTAGAGTATTATAATACTATAATTATAGAAGTTTTAAAAACTATTTAGCTATAGTAGAAATATCCGCATCTATAAAAATATTATTTATATATTAGTTATATTTAATTAATATATTAAAATTATTTACTAATCAGAATAAGCTAAGTCCTACTATATTTATATAGAGATTATAAGTTAGCTTATATTAGTAGTAGAGAACTTTTATATTAGTAGTATAAAGTCTTATCTTAGGGGTAAGTAAAGCTTAGTAGGGATATTAAGGTTATAGATATCGAGGTTATAATAAATATTTAAATAGAATACTTTTAGTTAGTAGTAATTAAATATCCCGAGATATTCGAATTATAAATTAATAGCTATAAAAGTATAAAGGTATAAAGGTATAAGGTTATCGCGGAAGGAGTTATTAGTTATTTGTTATCGAAACGGTTAACGTAGGGTAGGTATACTAACTATAACTATAAGGGGTTCGGCCCCGGATTAACTAGAAGCTATTTATAGTAATTAGTAGGGGGAGTAGGAAGGCTAAAGTTATACTTCAGGGGGCAATATATCTACTAATAGTCGTAGTAGAGAGCGAGCTATCGGCCCCTCCTATTTTATTAAAGTTTATCTTAATAAAGTAATAGTTTTAGTTATAATAGTTATAGTTAGATATCTCTATACTTATTTTATATTTCTTTTCTTATAAGTAGCTATATAGATTTTAAAGAGATTTTAGTTCTATTATAAAAAATATAGAAGAGTAATAGATTATAGAATACTTAGTTTTTATAGGTGCTTTATTTTATTCTATTTTTAAGAAGTTTATAAAAGTTCTTAACCTTATATTTTTAGTAGTTACTTTTAGCTATATATATTAAGTTTTAGTTTTAATAAAGCTTTCCCTATATAGATTATTACTACGAGGTCTTTTATTATTATAGGGTTAAATATTAGAGCTAGGGGTATAATTATCCATAATAATAAGTAATTTCATTACTATTTTAACTAGTTATAAGCTAGTATTAGCACGATTACTATTATTAGGTAAAATCTATAGTTAAATCTATATATAGGGTAAAGAGCTTAGATACTATTCCAGGTATAGAGTAAAAGTAACTAAATATAGTTATTAAAATATATTCTTTATATTACTTAACTTAAACCTATAAAGTATTAGTATAGTCTTTTCTATTTATTAAATACTTAGATTAATAAGAAGAATATTAGAAATAGTTATACTAATATCTAGAACTAATCAAGAATATTACCTATATCCTCAGATTCATCTACTTAAACTTTTCTAACTGTATAATAAATTATTCACTTACTAATCAACTAAAATATATTAATCGAAGAAATTAATAAATATTAAAATAAAGATCCTATTACTATTAGCCCTAATATACTATAATCAGATATGAAGAAAATCAAAAGAATAATATTTTTATATAGAAAACTATTCTCAAATTTTCTAGATAGCTTTCTAGCTACTAATCTCTATACTTATATCCCTCACTTAGGAATTAAAGCTAAACCTTAACTCTTGAGCTATTAGAAGTAATATATATAGATAGAGAAATACTAGCTTAATTAGTTAATACAAAAAAACAAAATATTGAATTATATAAACTTATAGTTATAGTAAATGGTATTACTTTAAATTAAAATATCTAGCTTATTATTAAATAAAACAATAGTAATGTATTTATAAAGTATTATTTAAAAATAAATTACAGTAATATTACTAAAGAAAGTCTAGTATCTCTAACCCTATAATTATAAGAGATCTATAAATACTTATTAGATTCTAAAATTAAATCCTTCTAATTATAAAACCTCAAGTATATATATCAGTTAGTCCCTATCCACTTAAATTATAGATATATCTATATATTGAATATTCTTAAATATTTATAACTGTAACTTATTTATATATAATACGAAACTAATAGTTCTGTATATTAAATAATAGAATTTAGTTATATTTTCCTTAAACTAATCCCTAAATCCCAAACTTTTATCACTTATCCTAATATCAAAAAATACAATAATACTTTTACATATCTATTTTAATAATATCTAAACTAAAAATAGAAACTAGAAAGAAAAATAAATATTCATTAGAATATATCTACTACCTCAATTCTTATAAACTAGAATTAAATTATTACAAAAGAAAATCAGTTTAAGCTTAAAAAAAATTGTCACTATAAAATAAATATACCATATGAGGAATATCATGGAAATCCAGCCTAACTAAATACTCAAGCTTAAATAATAGCTAGCTTTTAAAAACTTATTAAATATACAAATATTTATTACTACTACTGAACCTTATTACTAATAAACAAGAAATATTACAGAAACTACTAAACCTCTATATAAATTAACGCGATTAGTACTATAGAAATAAAATCTATCTAAAACCTTATCATTTATAAAAGACTTAATTATTATAGTAATTCTATTATATAATATCTATATAAGAAAACCTATACCTTTCTATTTAGACATATTATAACATACTAGTAGCTATGTTATTATATAGAAACAAGGAGATAAGATAATACTAATCTTTTATAATTTATTCTTATTTACTAAAACTTAAAAGAACTATAGAACTTATAAATAAAAAGTAATAGCTATTATTAAATTCTATAAATATTATACTTATACACTTAAATCAGTCCCGCTTGACGTAGTAGTTTAATATCTAGCTAGTTTTTACCGTTTTATAGTAAGAATAGTAGGTTCGAATCCTGTGCTAAATAAATATAACTAGTATATATATATATACTTTCCGATTATATAAACTATATAGTAACCGCTACTAGTTATTAGTACTTAGTAATAACTATGAATAGCTAGTAACTATTAATAGCTAGTAATAAGTACTACTAACTAGTAATGTTAGTATTACGTAACTATAATCCTCTATTAAATAACTACGATAAATATAGACCTATATATACCTTTTATTTATCAGCTATTATATTAACTAAACGTATTATTACTACGTAAGGTTTCTTCTATTTAAATAGTTCCTCAGCTTTATTATTATCTATAGGGTATATAAGGTAAAAGCTAAGGTAATAGCTGACTATAAGGTATAGTTTTCTTTATAGGGTTCCCAAGAAGCATGTAACTTTAAATAGATTAAAGACATTTAATATAACCACTTATATACTTAAATCGGAATTACTATCAATAATCTATATAGATTATAAACTATTAATATAATTTATTAACTTAGTATACTATAATAATATCTATACTAAATAAATGACTAAATTAAAACTCTGAAATATTAAAATCGAATATATCTAAAATCACAGAAATATAACCACTAATACCTTATTAAGAATAATATTCCTATCTTATAAATATAACAATACCCGCTTAATATAGTAGTTTAATATCTAGCTAGCTTTTACCGGTTTATAGTAAGAGTAGTAGGTTTGAATCCTACAGCAAATAAACGCGACTAGTAGCTATATACTTTCTAATTATATAAACTCTATATAGTAATTACTACTAGCTATTAGCTCTTACTAATAACTATTAAAAAGTAGCTAGCGATTACTATTAATAACTAGCAGTAAATACTAGTAGCTAGTAGGTATTAGTATTATATAACTATTATCTTTTAGAGAATAACTATAATAGATAAGCTTATACTTTCCCTATTAATTACCTATTATATTAATTAATTATATTTTACTACTTAAGGTTTCTTCTATTTAAATAGTATAAGGGTATTGTAGTTAAAGGCCTAATAAGGGAAGGAGTAATAGTAAAAGGTAAATCTCTATAGGTTATAAGACTTCAACTTAATAGGCTAACTAGTAGTAGCTATAAGAGGGCTTTTATCCTATAGTAGCTTAAGGCTACTATATCACGTAATCTATATCCGTTCCTAGCTATCCCAGCTCTCCGTATAAGCTATAAGGTATATCTTTATAACTATCCCCCCTTCTATAAGCTTTAGGCTTTAAAGCTTGTAAATACTATATAACTACTTTTAAAAATAGCTTTACTAGTTATTTGCTAACTGTTTAGTGATTGAAAATAAAGGGATTTATCTTATATATGTATTAATGTATAAGAGTCGTTTATCCTATATATATATTAATATGTGAGGGTTATCTTATATGTATATTAATATATAAGGGTTGTTTATCCTATATGTATATTAATATATAAGGCTCCTATTACTATATTAAGTAAATAGTATTTCCTGTAGGTATATTAACCTACGAGGTTTCTAGTGTATTAACTAGGATCTTTAGGGCTAAATTTAGGGTATCTAACCCCTTCTCATAATAGTGAGGCTTCCTATTACTAATCAGGCATATAGGGTTTCTTGTGTAGTTAATTAGACTACTAAAGCATTAGTATATATTCGCCGGTAAGCTACTTCCTAGGCTCAATATAGCTCTAGGGACTTTCTAGTATACCTTTAACGAGGTACTTATAATAAACCCTTATAGGGTACTTTTACTATATTATAGTTTTCTAGCCCTAGGCTTATTATAGCTCTAAGGATATTTCGGTGAAGTGCTTTTTGAGGCGCTTACAGTAAACTCTTATAAGGTACTTTTACTATATTATAGTTTCCTAGCCCCAGGCTTATTATAGCTCTAAAACCTCTTTAGTAAACTTTTAGTAAGGCACTTGCAGTAAACCTTTATAAAGTAGCCTAGTTTCTAGTAGAATGTATAGAACTTATTGTGGTAATAAGTAGTTATAGTATAGCTTAATTTGCTATATACTTCGTATAAGAAGTGTTCTTTAAAGCGTAACCTTTTTGCTAGGGGGTTTTCAGTAGTTTCCCTATAATATTTAGTTACTGACCCCTTAGTAGTAGCGTTCCTAATACTGCTAATAGATATATCCTAAGGTTCCTGAAGGGTTTCCTAGAAGTATTTAGCTGCTAGGGCTATTACCCTAGGTACCTAATTATTAAACTTCTAGTATTATAAATACTACTAAAGTCTAGCTTTAAGGTAATAGAAGAAGGCGAAGGTATAAGGCCTCGAAACTTCTATAGGGGTACCTAGGGCCCTATAAATAGCTAACTATTTAGTATAAAATTTTAATAGGGACTAGTTTTTATATTAAAATATATAAAGTATACTATAGAAGTATAGTTCTTATAATATAGGGTTAGTTAATAAATAGTGAATAAATACTATAAAGTTAGCCTATGTAGGGTTATGTAGGGTGTGATGGTAGTTACGCTACTGGGTCTGTAAACTATATACTAACTTAGTTATGGTTTACTGGATCTGGTGTGCTGTGGAGGCTCCTAGGTGTAGAGAATAGTTATCTTGAATCGCTATTAGCTAATCCTCGATTTTATATAAGGTAGTATTCTTGTAAAGGAGGCTATATAGGTAACTAGGGGGTTTCGAGTAATCTTTATAGTTAATAATAGTTGTATTGTGAAATAATAGTATAGGGGTTACTGCTAAGTGTTTACTGTTAGAAAGCTAAGCTAATATTATTTCTATAAAGGAGGATTGTTATTTAAAGAGGTATATAAGTACTACTATAGTTGCTATAGGTTTAGGTAGTATAGGGGTTGCTGTATATTTAGGCGATATAGTTACTATCTGGGGTTTAGGTAGCGTAGGTATCACTATAGCTTTAGTACTGGTTTCGGCAGAGTTTTCTGCTAAGTGTTCGGTAATTGTTTGTCGTGGAGCTATTACTAAAATCCTAGCCTTGCCCCTCTAGGAGGTAGAAGTTAAAGAATTATAAGGGTATTATAGCTAAAGGTTTAGTAAAAGAAAGAGTAATAGTAAAAGGTAGGTCTCTATAGGTCATAAAACTTTAACTTAGTAGGCTAATTAGTAGTAGCTATGAGAGGGCTTTTATCCTATAGTGGCCTGAGGTTACTATATCACGTAATCTATGTCTATTCCTAGTTATCCTAGCTCTCTATATAAGCTATAGGGTATATCCTTATAACTAGTTCCTCAGAACTAGTAGTATCTAGTAGGTATAGGAAGTAAGAGCTAACTATTAAGTATAGTTTCTTTTATAGAGTTCTCAAGAAATATATAACTTTAAATAGGTTAAAGATCTTTAATATAACTATAGATAATTATAATAATAATAACTTATATTATTTTAGATTAATAATACTAGATAGATATAGTTATAGTAATTATATTAAAAGTCTCTAATCTATTTAAAATTATATACTTCTCCGGGACCCTTTAAAAGTAGTTATACCTAGTAATCAGCTCTTGCCTCATTTACCCTATAGATACTACTAGTACCAAAGAACTATTTAAATAGAGAAAACCTTAAATAGTAAATATAGTTGGTTAATATAATAGCTAATAAATAGAAAGTATATATATACTTATATCCGTCGTAGTTACTCTTTAAGGATTATAGTTACGTAATACTAGATACTAAACTAGCTAGCAATACCTATTACTAGTTATTAACGCTAGCTATTAATATTAGTAGTCGCGAGCTACTAATATTAATAATTACTAGCTATTAATAGCTATTAGTAAGTACTACTAGCTAGTAGTAGTTACTATATAGTTTACGTAATCGGAAAGTATATATATACTTACTAGTTACGTTTACCTACTATAGGATTCGAACCTACTACTTTTACTATAATAGTAAGAGCTAGCTAGACGTTAAACTACTACGTTAAGTAGGTAATAGATATAGTTATATTAAAAGTCTTTGATCTATTTAAAGTCATATACCTCTTAGGGTCCCTTTAAAAGTAGCTATATCTAGTAGTCGGCTCTTACTTTATATACTTTTTAATACTAAAGCTGAAGAACTATTTAAATAGAAAAAACCTCGGGTAGATGATACGGTTAATTAAATTAATAGCTAACAAATACGGAAAGTATATATATAAAGGGAAAGTATAAACCTATATTTATTATAGCTACTTATTATAGGATTATAGTTATATAATACTAGATACTAACTGATTAGTAGTACTTATTACTAGCTATTCATAGTTACTAGCTATTAATAACTAGTAAGAAGAACTAATAGCTAGTAGTAGTTATTATATAGTTTATATAATTAGAAAACACGTAATATATATCTACTAGTTATACTTACTTGCTACAGGATTCAAACCTACTACTCTTACTATAAAACAGTAAAAGCTAGCTAGATATTAAACTACTATATCAAGCGGGGGTAATACTAGACAGACAATAAATATAAAATAATAATGAGGGGAAATATAAAGAATTAATAAAGACACCTATACAACATACTCTAGATACTAGTATCATTAACTATATTATCGAGAAATTATTGTATAAATCAAGATCCTATTCATGACTTTATTATTTATCCCCCCCTATTTTAACCTTAAACAAAAAACTAGAAAATATAGTTCTAGCTAAAATAGAAATAAAGAATCTAGAGATTATCCTACTAATTCCCAAAACCATAACCCTATAGTCAGATAACAAACATTCAATTCTACACATTACTAATCTTATTAAAAATTCAATTAATAATATTAATATTCTAGAAAACTAAATAAATCAACTATAAAAAGCTACTCATAGAATAAATATATCTAATAAATTACTAGAATTAGTAAACTAATGTATTATCTAATCTAACTTATCAACAACTAGAAATAGGCTAGTAAAATAAATAGATAACTTATAGTATTCTAATATCTATTACTACTTATTAAATAGCCTCTATAATAAGTATAAACATAAAAGAAAAGAAATTATTTCAAAACGTAAATAGTTTAAGATTAAAGATAATATTCTCTATTATCCAACCTATAACTAATAGATAAAGTACTTAATCTAATTTAAAATTATAGAAACTTACATAAATATATATAATTTACAAAGTTATTTTAGACTTAATACTAAAAGATAGAGATTAGAATATTACATCTTGTAGCTAACTATCATGACTAATATAGTAAATTATCTTAATAATTATTAGCCCTATACTAGCATCAAGCTAAGGAAACTACTTTATCTAAATTGACTAAAATCTATTATTCATTCTTTTTAGATATTAGATATAGATCACCTTAACCCCTTACTAAAATTCCTAAAAAACAATATATTACTATTAATCTAAATACGCTATCTTAACCAATTCCTATAAACTATACTTATAAAAATAATATTAATATCTAAAATATCTAAATATCTAATATAATAGATAAATACTATTAATATCATATTATTAGTTGTCTATCCATATACAAAAAGAACGTTTATATTAAAAACCTTTAAGAGAATAATATCTAATAAATCTATTAGAATAGTACTAGTATTTACAAAATCTTATAAATTAATAAAAATCATTCAAATATATATGAAACTAATAGTAAATTCAACTACTAAGAGAACAATAACTAGAAAAACTATAGCTAAAGACTGAGATATTATATACTTTAAAATACTATAAGAAACTAACAACTAGTAAATACTAACTATTAGATTCTTACTAGTAGAAATCCTTATAAAATAAAAGTCCTTAAACTAAATAAAAATATCTAACAAATCACTAGAAATCCTACTACTAGAAATAATGACTAACAAAACAATCTAATATATTACTAGAGTAAACTACTTTCGAAAATCAATAATTAGAATAAAAATATTAATAAATATAACTCAATTATTGAAGCATAAATAACAAATAACAAAACCCTTTCACAGAAGAGATTTTATTATACTGGTATAAAATAGAGAATCTCTAAAGTTTAAACCTAAATAGAAAAGACTTTTCATAATTAAACATAACATTAACTAAATAATATATATATACAGACAACTTAACAATAGAACAATCCCACATACCCAATATTAAAATTACCTAAGAATATTTATACTGAAAACCAGATATCTATAATCTAATAATAAACTAGAAATACTATTTTTCTAAACTTTTAAATAATATTACTAATCATTTATGTTCTAATAATTATTCAAAGTACTCCTTCTTCTTTAAATACTCTTTCTTTCTAAAACACTTGTTCTTTTTATACTAAAAAAGAATCATACTTTAATGACTCTTTTAAACATAACTATTCCATTTATACGCGTTCGAATACTTTATTCTAGTTAGAAGAAGATACACCTTTTAATAACCCATTTTTAGACTATATAATATATTATTTATTTATTATAATTATAAACCTAGTTATATTTAACTTTCTCTAAACCACTTATTATTAATAAATATAAAAGAAATTCTTTTTAATCTATCTTATTAGTTCTTTAACTTACTACTTAAAAATAATATACTTAACTACTAGTAACCTTAATATAATAGTTAAACTATCTAATAATTCTAACTTTAACTATTAATATATTATACTTTCTTTCTATATAACTAGCTAAGATATCTAGTAATATATTAATCTAAAGACTAAACCTATTTTTAACATCTCAAAAATACTTAAACTACTTAAATTTAATAAATAACTTAAATAAGAGAATACTACTTAAGAGAAAACTAAAAATACTATTCCTTATATACCTATTATTTTAGGGGTTTTTAATTACTATTTAGTAAATCTTAAATTTAAGTAATTTAAAAATCTAATTATAAAGATATTAAGAAATATTATAATATAATTTAGATATAAGTTGATACTACTATTAAAAATAACTTTCTAATACCTACTTAAATAGAACTTCTTAATAATAATAATATATCCTTTTAAGTTCTCCTAAAAATTCTAAAATAATAATATACCTAGAATAATTTAGTTATATAGTAAGAAATTAAAGTTGAATATAACAAAATACTCGAGAAAACTAATTCAAATATCTCTAGTATAGTATAGTATAATAAATAGTATACTATCTATTTCTAAATAGTTATATATAATACTCTAGAAATCTAGGGGACCTTTATAGTTAAGGAATAACTTTAGATACTTACTTAATATATTTTAACTAATTAAGTTATAATTTAGTATTAGGATATTATTTTAAGAGAAACTCTAAACCTCAAAATTAAGATTTTAGCTAAATATAGAGAAATCTTTATTACTTTATCTTATACTAAAGAGAGTTTATAAAAAGGTTATAATAAAACACTAGTTATCTTAGCTATTTTTATAAAAAAATCAGATATAACTTAAGCTAAACCAAAATACTTATATAATTATAAGAACTACTTATACCTTTTAAAAAACTATAGGTATATTAAATATACTATTACTAGCTTATATATTAAATTCCCTAATATTTAGATATCTATTACTACTCGAAATAGTATTATACATAAAATACATAATTTTAAGTTCTATATTATATAATACAAACTAGCTAAAGAATGTTAGTTAAATACTAAAAGATATACTAGTAAAACTAAAAAAACCTCCTTTAGATACTATAAAAGCTAAA
>RYZW01001635.1:0-12889 GCA_004367215.1 Colletotrichum trifolii | reverse complement strand
CTACTTCTGCTTATCTATTTTAAAGAAGTTTTAATTAATCTTTAATTTTCCCTTTATCTAGTAGGCTTAAGTACTATACTTTTTTCTTTTACTTAAAAACTTATAAAAAAAGAGAACAGTTTCTTTTAAAAATAAAAACTATATAAGTAGACTCCAGGGAAGTAATAGTAATATTTAAAAAAAAACTCTAACTCTTTTACTACTAATTTAGTGGTTAATGCTATAATCTTCTTATGAAATAAACTAATAGCTATACTTAAATACTATAATAATAATTCTTCTATAGTAATACTAGCTATAAAAATCTTTTAAGAAGTAATAGTTCTTTCTATCTTATAATAATAATTAGTTTTAATACTTAATTATAAATCTTTATTAAAAGCTATATTTTACTAATAGTATCTTAGGGATTATAACTAATCAGAAATAGTATTTTGCCCTAATTCTTCTATTTAATAGGGAACTATAGTTAACTTTATATTTCCTATACTTAAGAGTAATACTCTACTAGCTAATATTTCTTCTTAACTAGTATGGGACTATAACTAGTAAAGAATAGTACTTTACTTTAATCTTTCTATTTAATAGAGAACTATACTTAACCTAATATCTTTTATATTTAAGAATAATATTTTACTAATTAGTATTTCTTCTTAACTAATAGGGAATTATACTTAACCTAGTATTATTTATATAAAAGATAAATCTAAGTTCTAAATATATAAAAAGCTAAACCTAAGCTATAATTTAGCTATAAGGAGTATAAATACTATTTATTTAGAACTAAGGAGTAAAAGAGAAGTTCTCGCGAAAGGCGTGAAAAATCTACTTAAAAGTAATACTAAGGGCCTACTAGCAGCNATTAGCAGCTTACTAGTACTTAACTTCTTAGGTATAGTTATCGGGATTCGGGTAGAGCTAGAATTAACTAGCTAGGTATAGCTTATAATATCTACTACTATAAAGTTAAATATCAGAACTAGGAATATAATTATCTATAATAATAAGTAATTTTATTACTATTTTAACTAGTTATAAGCTAGTATTAGCACGAATACTATTATTAGGTAAAATTTATAGTTAAATCTATATATAAAGTAAAGAGCTTAGATACTATTCTAGGTATAGAGTAAAAGTAACTAAGTAATGTATTATATTATATATTCTAGTTCTTTTAATAATAATTACTTTTATATAAAACCTTAATAAATTATCTAAATATGATATTAAAAATATAAAGTTTTCTTTATCCTAAGTATTAAATATAATAGAAAAATCTATTATTAAATATAAAAAATAATCTATTTAAGCTTTTACTTATAATAATTATTTATAAATCTTATTAAATCTAATATCAATATAATATACTTTCCTAAATACTTTCTTAGTAGTTTTATCTAATCTAATTTCTATTATAAAATATATAGCTTAATTATTCTATATTTTATCTAATTTACCTTTCCCTAAAATTAGTTTTTAACCCATTTATATCCTAGAGAATATATCTAGGATAATATTAGTATTTTTAGGGATATATTAGTATTCTAGTTATAATTATAAAAAGTATTCTACTACTAAAATAAAATATAAGTTAGCTCTTCTCCTATTAATTATAAATAATATTATCTTAACTATTATACTTAGAATAGAAATATGATCTATTAATATAATTAATAGAGTTTTCCTATTTAATTAGATTAGAATTCTTATTTCTTAGATAATCTAGGCTAAATATATAATTTCAAGTTTAGTAAACTAATATCTTATTTTAATACTTATAAATACTAAACTAATATATAAGATTAATTAAACTAAAATATATAGTATTTATTCTCTAGGTTTCTAGTTTTTTCTTTATTTTATATATAGAAAAAAAAGTATTATATTTATATTCTTATAAAGTATTATATAAATAAACACTTTTTAGTTTAATTTATAGTAAATTAAAGTAGTTTCTATAATAAATACTAATCTAATATTTGCAAAACTATTCTTTTCTTTTTATCTTTATTTAAAAATCGTTTTTATATAATAATATTTTTATTTTTACCTAGTAGTAATTCCTTATTCGTATCCTTATAATAATAGCTTAGTTTTTTAATCTTAAAAAAGTTTAATCCTAGATATATATCTTAGTATAAAATACTATAAATATCCTATTATACTAATCTACTTCTCTTAAACTATTAAAGTTTTTAGAAACTTAATATCTTTTAAGCTTTATATTTTATTTTTGATATTTAGAAATCTAAAAATATTTACCTTAAAACCTAGTAATTTAACTAAGAAGAATCCTATAGAATATTAATTTCTTAAAAGTCTAAAATTATTAGTGGTTATATTGAAGGTCTTTAACTATTTAAGTTATATGCTTCTCGGGAACCCTGTAAAGGAAGCTACACCCAGTAGTCGGCTCTTGCCTCATATATCTACTAGATACTACTGGTTCTGAGGAACCGTTTAAACGGAGGAAACCTCAGGCAGCAAGACACAGTTGGTTAAGACGATAGCTGACAAATACGGAAGGTACGCACAAAGGGAAGGTACAGGCCCGTATCTGTCGCAGTTACTTATTACAGGATCGTAGTCACGTGACACCAGATGCTGAGCTAGCTGGCAGCGCCTGTCGCTAGCCGTTAATAGTCGCTAGCTATTAATGGCAAGCGGCAAGTGCCGACAGCCGGTGGCGGTTGCCACAATTGGTTTACGTAATCGGAAGGCACGTGGCCACCGGTCGCGCTTGCCCGCGACAGGATTCGAACCTACTGCTCTTGCCGTAATCGGTGAGAGCCAGCCAGACGTTAAACTACTACGTCAAGCGGGTAAAGTCTAAAATTATAATAATTAAATAATTTAAAAATTGTATCTAGTTACTAGTAGTATTATTCTATAGTTTCTAAAATAATAACTATATTATTAATAAATACCTAGGTAAAATGCTAGTATAGTTAAAGGATTTTATCTATAAATTATTAGGTATATACTAGTAAGTTTCTTAATCCTATTAGTATTACTATAGGTTTTTCCTATCTTTAATAGCTAATAATTATTAATCTTTCTTAGTACTCCTTGATAATTAGTATTTAGTAAAAGTATTACTTACTATTAATTACTATTATAAATTTCTTCCTATAGATATTATATATAACCTCTAATTAGAATAGTATAAGATAAGTATCTAGAATAGTAACTTTATTAATTACTCTTAAATTAATAACTATCTAAACTTTTTTCTTTCTATTTACTCTTCTCTAGACTATAAAAATTAGTATTCTAAAAGCTATATATAAATCGACTAATTTAAATTAATTTCTTTTATATATTCTATTGAGTTCTTTATCTAGAAACTTCTAATTCTCTAGGCTAACTAGATATAGATATTATATAAGCTTTTTTTTATAATAGTTTTCTACTAATAATATAGTGATTTTTTTATATTCCTCTATATTAATCTATTTTTCAAATTTCTAAAAGATTAAATACTTAGTAATAATCTTTAAGATTTTTTAAATAAACTTCTTTAAGCAATTATAAATCATTACTTCTTATAAAATAAAAATAGTATTTATATTAGAGTTAAATTTTAAACCTAGTTTTTAGTCTTAATATAACTTATTAGTAATAACTAAATAAAAGTCTTTACTATTAAGATAGTTAAAAAGTAAAATTTTATTTTTATCTAAATTATAAATCATCGTTTCCTTGTAGTTATTAGTAGAAATATATCTAGTTTTTTAGTTTTTTATAGTTTTCTAGTTATCTAATAAATAATTATATATAACTACTAAATATTATTAACCTATTACTATATTGATTATACTATTATAAATAAGTTAAAATATAAATATATTAGTTTTAAACCTTATAAAGTATTAACTAGGATATATACTAGGGTTTGTAGAGGAATTATCAAGCTCCTAGCTGATTTCGCTAGATAAATATTAAATATTCTTTTTATATATATTTATACTATGACTTTAAGGCTTTGATATAAAGTAATTATAATAATTCCTTAAGTATTAAGAATATTAATTCTATTTAAAATATTGAATTCTTAACTTAATAGGATTCTAGTATTAAGTTTATTAATTACTTAGGTTTTAATATTAAATTTTACTCCTTTAAAAAAATTATTAATAATTCTTTAGTAGAATAGTAAAAATATTACTTATCCTATAGTTTGTAAAGATCCTACTCCTAATAATTATATAATTAAATCTAAGTTAAACTAGTAACTTAGTAGTTAATCTAATATATCTTTTCGAATAAAGTATCTTATAGTCCCTATATTAATATATATATCAAATACTATATTATTTAGTATACTTCTTACTTTAATATAAGTATAAGTATTCCTATATAAAGTAACTAAAGGTATTATAATAGAGGGAGGTTTTAATTCTAGTAAATTATTATTCTAAGAAAATTTAACTTTTTTCTAATAATCTTTATAATATTACTCTTTTTCTTTATATTTCTTACCTATAAATTTATTAACGACAGGATATCTTATAGAAATAAAGAAATTATCTTAATACTCTAATTATTCCTAGTAATTATTTAATATATATTTATTAGAAATAAAATTAATATTTTCTAATATAGATTCTAGAGTATTATTTCTAGAATCTAAAGATAATCTATAGTTATTATCTATACTATAAGTATTATATTACTACTAAGATTTCTTTTTTATATCTTTTTTAACTTTATAGTTAATTTAGTTATCTAAGTTAGTTATTTAGATATCTATAAAGTTCTAAGTATTAGTTTTATTAGTTAGATTAGGCTTAAAATATTAACTATAAATAATATTTTCTTTTTTAATAATTTAACTTATTCTTTTAAATTAATTATATTTTCTTATAAGTTTATTCTATATTTTATTTATAAAAAAGAATCTTATATTACTAGAAAGTTTACCTTTAGACTAATTAATATAATAAGATACTTCTTTAATTATATAGTATAATTAATTAAAGAAAACTAGGTTTTAATATTAATTTAATACGTTAGCTTATATTTTATATAGTTAATTTTATTATAGACCTAAGCCTTAGGGTTTATATAGGATATTGTTATTAGGGCTCCGCATAACTACTACCCCTATAGTCTAGTAAAGAGGTTTTACCTTAGGTATAAACTTTTTAAGTTTATTATAATATTATTAAAGTATTACTAAAGTACTTCTTATGGCTAGCTTCTAATATTAATAAACTTCCTACTTAGGTTTAACTTAGTAATAAATAGTAAATACTAAAAGAAATAGAAGATAGCAAAAAGATAATAGTAGATACTACTGATCTAGAGCTTTCTATAAAGCTTCTAATAGACTAATAGTAGACTAACTTAGTAGATAATAAAAGCCGATCCCTTTAAGATACTTTTGTAAAATTCTAAGTAAATTATAACTTAGCTTTATAGGTATTATAGGCGCCTAATTTAAAGTAGAAGCTACTCCTTATTAATACCCCTTTTAATAGTAATACTTTCTATTTTCCCGTATAGTAGATAATTATATAATATAAATTAGAAATTAATTAGGTTTTTATTAGAAAACCTAAAGACTTCTAATAATACTTATAGATTAGCTTATTACCTAAGGTCTAGATATAGGTTAGCGACTTTTATATTATATAAAAGTTATAATATAATTAAGATATTAATATATTCTTCTAATATTTTATTAAATACTATAAAAACTTCTATTATAGTATTTAGGCTTTTAAGAAGATTTATTATTTCTATTAAAAGCTTAAGTAGATATTTACTGAGTTTTTTATCAAGTTTAAATCAGCTATAGGATAAGTAAAAGGGTATAACTAGGTAGGGGATATTAAACTAAACTATTTCTATCTAGCTTTCTCCTACTAAATTTAGATAACTACTATTAGTTATAATATTAACTAAATAAACTATTATACTACTATCTAGTAATACTATATAATTATAATAAACCTCGAGATCTTTAATATAGAATTATAATACTATAAATAGTTATAGTCTTTTCCCTAGCTAGAACTAATAGNACTACTAGAATAATAGATATTCTAGTAGCACGAAACTTAAATATAAGTATAGAACTATAGCCAAATAAGGGGAAAAACAAATTCGAATAGTCATATAGTAAAATATACACCTATTAAGAAATCCCATCACTTAATACAAACCTAACCTAACAAAAATCTAGAGAGAAATAGTAGTTCTATATAAATTATTATATACTTTATATTATCAATACTTATAACTATTATCCTCTATTATTAATTAAAGAAATACTATATTTGTTATCTAAAGTAATATAGTTTATCAAAGTTAATATCTATATAACTTTCTATAAAATCTATATTATAAAGGGAAATAAACATAAAACTATTTTAGACCTATTTTATTTATTTAAATAATTTATTACCCTTTTTAAGCTAATAAGTATACCTGTAATATTCTATTTATTTATTAATAATATATTTCGAGTTATTCTAAATAACTTTACTACAGTTTATTTAGATAATACTTTGATTTATAATTATAAATTAAAAAGTAACTATAAGAATAAAGTTAAGTAAGTTTTTAAGTAGTTACAGAAGGTTAGTTTATACCTAAACCTAGAAAAATATAAATTATTAGTAAAATAAACTAAATATCTAAGTTTTATTATTAAGATGGAGAAAAGTAGTTACTATAATTCTTAAAAAGTTAAAGTTATATAAAAATAAGAAATTCTTGGGAGGGGCCGATGGCTCGCTCTCTACTACGACTATTAGTAGATATATTACCCCCTGAAGTATAACTTCAGCCCTCCTACCCCCCCCTATTAACTACTATAGCTAGCCCCTAGTTAATCCAAGGCTAAATTCCTCATAACTATAATAGCTAGCATACCCGCCCCGCGTCAACCTTTTCAATAACAAATAACCGACAACTCCTTCTACAATAATTTTACACCCTTATACCCTCATACCCTCACAGCCACGTATAATTCAAACATCTCAAAACATTCAATTACTACTAATTACAAATACTCTATTTAAATATTTATTACAACCTTAATATCTACAACCTTAATATCCCTATTATAGACTAAGCCTTACTTACCCCTAAGACGAGACTTTATACTACTAATATAAAAGTTCTCTATTATTAATATAAACTAACTTATAATCTCTATATAAGTATAATAGGACTCAGCCTGCTCTTATTAGTAAACGATCTTAACACATTAATTAATTACAACTAATAGCCAACTTACGAATAATACTTATATAGATATAGATACTCCTAGTATAGCTAGATAGCTTTTAAAACCTCTATAATCATATTACTATAATACTCTAAAGTATCTAATAACTAGTATTATAGTAATATATTAATATTAAAGTATTACCTAATTAATACCTAGTCCCTAATATTATTAGCTTAGTATAGCAAGTTATAAGTTAGCTAAATAATCTTCTTTTAAATATCTATAAGTTACCTATTAATCGTAGTACTAGGGATAATTTTATTAAAACCTATTTTAATAAAATAATAGTTTTAATTATAATAGTTATAGCTAGATATCTCTATATCTATTCTATATTTCTTTTTTTATAAGTAGTTATATAGATTAAAAGGAGATTTTAGTTCTATTATAAAGGATATAGAAAAGTAATAGATTATAGAATACTTAGCTCTTATAAGTATTCTATTTTATTCTATTTTCAAGAGGTTTATAAAGGTTCTCAACCCTATAACCTTAGTAATTACTTTCAACTATATATATTAAACCCTAGTCTCGATAAGGCTCTCCCTATACAGACTATTACTACGAGGTCTTCTACTACTATAGGGTTAAATATCAAAACCAGGGGTATAATTATCTATAATAATAAGTAATTTCATTACTATTTTAACCAGTTACGAGCCGGTATTAGCATAAATGCTATTATTAGGTAAAATTTATAGTTAAATCTATATATAGGGTAAAGAGCTTAGATACTATTCTAGGTATAGAGTAAAAGTAACTAAATAAGAAATTCTTAAGAATATCTATAATATCTAGAGTTTCTTTAGTTTCGTAAACTTCTATTATAACCTAGTTAACTATTTCTCTAGTTTAATAAAACCTCTTATAAAGTTAATATAGACAAAATACTATTCTACTAAAGTATTACTTACTAATAAGTATTTAAAATACTTAAGTTTATATTTATTTTAGAACTAGTTATAACTTAATAGAATCTAGAATAATATATAGTAATAGAAATAGATTACTTAGAAGTAATTTTAAATAGTCATTTCTTATAAAGAAATAGGGATAATATACTATAACTAATTACTCATTATTAAACTAGACTTATTCTAATGTAGTAGAATTATATTATTTATAATAAAGAATTACTAATAATAGTATTATATTTAAAAATATACTTAATAGAACTATCAAATATAATAAAGCTATTTATTATTTTCTCTAATTATAAAACTTTAGAATACTTTATAAACTTTAAATTTATCTTAGAATAATAAACTAGATAAATAGAAACCTTATTAAAATTTAGCTTTATTTTAAAATAATACTTAAATTACCTAATAAAAAACCTTAATATTTTCTCTTAATAAAACTAAAATAATCTAATAAAACTAAAACCTATAATATAGATCTTCTAATTTCTCTAAATTAATTATAGAGAAAAGAAAGCTTTCCCTAATACTCCTAATTTATAATATATAAATAAAAGAGAATTAAGAAAAAGCTATATAAGTAAAAGATAACTACTAATATATTACTAGTAAGTTACTAGATAAATATACTATATTCTAAAATACTATATTACTAATACTATTAAACTAAGTAATTATAGTAATACTAGTATATAAGGTTTACTTAGAAACTATCTACTAAATAATAAAGATATTCCCCCTAGAAATTTTGATATAAATATAAATAGCTAATTATATAATAAGAAATAATAGTATTCTACTCTATTAAAGTTAAATCTAAATCCTTATATATAAACTACTAATAATTATAATCTTCTAAATGATCTATAAATCTTTAGTTTTAAATTACCCTAGTATTGATTTAATATTTATAGTATTTTTATAGAACTAGTATTAAGATAGTATATTAAGAGATATTAAATAATTTATATAAGTATATAATATTTACTAGTATTTACATAAAAATTAATAATACTACTAAAACCTACTATATCCCCTACTAACTCTTAATAAATTCTAATTATAAATTTCTATGACTTTTATAATAGAACTACTATTTATTATAAAAGGAGATTTAGAGTTTCTTATAATAATTATAAATTAATTATCAAAATATATCTAGTTAAAAACTATAATATCTATAACTACTAAAACCTATATAGAAAGATTCTAAGATACTTAATAGTAGTTGTATAACTTTCCTATATTAATTATTACTAATTATAATTTAAACGAAATTCCTATTTTTTAAAAAATATTATACTAGTTAATAAAAATATAATAATTGTTATTAATATTATTCTATCCCTAGATAGATGATAAGATAGAAAAAGTAATACTTAAAATCTAAGCTTTCTTATAAATATATATTACTTTCTCATAATTAGACTAGCTAGCTTATATTACTACTTATTAATTAGTACTAAATAATAAGAATTATTAGTAATTAGAATAAGTTTAAATAAGTTTCTAAATAGGTTTAATATTATACCTATTCTATACTCCTAAATAGTAGAGTAAACTATATATTCTAGTTTAAAATAAGCTTTAGTTTTCCTATTTAATTTTAAAGATAATATAATTATAGCTTAAATAGTAATAGTATATATATATAACAATACAATGAAATAAATATAAATACAAAATAGAAAGGAACTGAAAAGTTCTAGGTTAAGAATAAAATATAATTATTATATAAGGATATGCTTTATAGCTTATATAGAGAGCTGGGATAGCTAGGATT
Source organism: Colletotrichum trifolii (assembly GCA_004367215.1). Taxonomy (NCBI): domain Eukaryota; kingdom Fungi; phylum Ascomycota; class Sordariomycetes; order Glomerellales; family Glomerellaceae; genus Colletotrichum; species Colletotrichum trifolii. The sequence goes on along the minus strand of RYZW01001635.1, from coordinate 2,943 downwards.
GGATTACTATATAGATATAGATTACGTAGTATAGTAACTTGAAGCTACTATAGAATAAAAAGCCTCTTATAACTACTACTAGTTAGCTTACTAAGGCGAAGTTTTATAATTTATAGAGACTTATTTTTTACTACTACTCTTTTTTTACTAGGCTTTTAGTTATAAAACCCTTATAATTCTTTAATTTCTATTTTTTAGAGAGGTAGGGCTAGGATCTTAGTAATAGTTCTATTATAATTAATGGCTAGTGAATATATAGTAGTATTAGAAGTAATGATAATACCTAAAATTATGGCTACTGAAACTTCTGCTGAATATATAGTAACTATATCGCTTGAATATATAATAACTATATTACCTGAATTTATGGTAACTATAGTAGTATATGTATATTTTCTTGAATAATAGTTTTCTTTTATAGGGATAATATTAGTTTGGTTTTCTAGTAGTAAATATATAGTAACCCTTATTTTATTGATTCGTGATGTTGATTATAAGGATTACTTAAAGCTTCCTAGTTACTTATATGGTTTCTTTTATGAGAGTATTATTTTATATGGGATTGAGGATTCGCTAATAGTGATTTAAGATAGCTATGTTTTATACTTAGGGGTTTCTATAGTATATAAAAATTAGTAGGCTATAACTAAACTAGTATATANGTATTAGGCTAGGGGGTAATAGTATAATAATAGTAGATAAGCGAACTAGTTTTAATAAAACTAAAAATATAGTTATAATATTAGTAAAGTATAGTATAAATACTAGAATATATTATAGTACTTTACTATAAAGAAGTTAGTATAATAAAAGTATAGAAAGAGAAGAGGGGGGATTTACTATTATTTATATAATACTACTAAGGTTAGTAATAACCTATTTAGGGGTAAAGGTAAAAGTAGAAGTAAGAGTATTTTTAGTATAGGAAATAGGAGTAGTAAACATAGTAGTAATATAGGTAAGGGTTTCTTATTAAACATAATTAAAGTAGTTATTATAGTACTAGACTATAGTAGAGAACTTAAATAATAAGATAGTAGTATAGTAGGCTATAGCTATATCTTTACTTTTAGAGGTAGTAATAATAAAAATAATAATATATTTATTTATTATAACTAGATAATTAACTTAGTAGCTAGTAGTATATAGCTTAGTATTTATAGTAAAGAAATAAGATCTTTATTTATATTTATTTTTTATTTATAAATACTTATAATAAAAGTAGCCGTAACCCCGTATATAGGAATAAGTAATACTACTCTTATTCTACTTCAAATAACAATTAAGGTAAGTATTAATAATTATCATAAAAGGTTAATTATTATTATTATTAGAATTACCCTAGATAATAAAACTATTATAGGCGTAAGTAGTAAGCTTAGAAGGGGTATAGTAATAGGAGAGATTATTATTAGGGGGATTAGATCTAGTAGTAATAGTAGTCGATATAATGATAAATAGAACGCGAAAAGGGGAAAAAGGATAAATAGGCGGTAATTTGATAGTACTAGTATAGGTATAAGATAGGAATTATATAATACTAGAAAAAAAAAGTAAAGCTATATATAGGGGGGGAGAAAGGGATTTCTTATAAATAGATAGAAGAGAAGTATAGTATAAGATTACCTAGGGTAAATATAACACGAATTTTTCTATTAATAGAACTATTTAATATTAATAGTACTTGAATTTTCTTATTAATAAGACTATCTAATATTAGTAGTATTTAAAGAAGTTATCTTAACGGATTTTTCTTACTAGTCAGATTAGTTTAAATAGTTAGATATTATAGTTATGTTATAAGGCTATAGATATTATATATNTATACTATGAGGTTATAGATATTATATGTTATTATAGTAATAGAGTAGTAAGGTAGTAGGGGGTATATTATAGACCTAAGCTTTAGGGCTTATATAAGATATTACTATTAAAGCTCCATATAACTACTATCCCTATAGTTATTATAGACCTAAACTTTAAGGCTTGTATAGGATATTGCTATTAGGGCTCCGTATAACTACTACTCCTATAATTTAGTAAAGAGTTTTCACCCTAAGTATAAACTCTTCAAGTTTATCATAATATTATTAAGGTACTACTAAAGCACTTCTTATAGCTAGCCTCTAATATTAATAAACTTCCTACCTAAGTTTAACTTAGCAGTAAATAGTAGATACTAAAAGAAATAGAAAATAGTAAAAAGATAATAGTAGATACTACTAATCCAGAACCCTCTATAAAGCTCCTAATAGACTAATAGCAGACCAACCTAATAAATAACGAAAACTAATCCTTTTAAAAAACCCTTATAAAACTCTAAATAGATTATAACTTAACCCTATAAGTATTATAAATACCTAACCTAAAATAAAAGCTACTCTTTATTAATACCTTTTTTAATAGTAATACCCTCTACTTTCCTATATAACGGATAACTATATAGTATAAATTAGAAATTAACTAAACTTTTATTAGGGGACCTAAAAACTTCTAGTAATACCTATAGACTAGTTTATTACTTAAAATCTAAATATAGGTTAGTGATTTTTATACTATATAAAAGCTATAGTATAGTTAGGATATTAATATATTCTTCTAATATTTTACTAAGTACTATAAGAACCCCTACTATAATACTTAAACCTTTAAGAAAATTCGCTACTTCTATTAGAAACCTAAATAAATATTTACTAAATTCTTTATTAAGTTTAAATTAGCTATAAGATAAATAAGGAAATATAATTAAATAGGGGATATTAAGCTAAACTACCTCTATCTAGTTTTCTCCTACTAAATTCAGATAACTATTATTAGCTATAATATTAATTAGATAAACTATTATATTACTATCTAATACTACTACGTAATCGTAATAAACCTCGAGATCTTTAATATAAAGTCATAATATTATAGATAACTATAATCCTTTCCTTAACTAGA
>RYZW01001634.1:2574-18616 GCA_004367215.1 Colletotrichum trifolii | reverse complement strand
TGTATGCCTACCTACCTTTCAACGCTTATCAATATTTCAAGTCTTATATATTTCTAAAGTAGACTAATATTGATAATACCTTGAAATAACTATTAATTATATAAACATCTTGTATAGCTAAGATAGAGTAATTAAAAAGCTTTCTGTTAGGATATTTTCAATATTAATATTGAAGCTATTTATTATTTTTAGGAGTCTTTGCATAATTATTATAATATTGTATTAGTAGTTATAGTATCTAGGAGAAAGCTTATGCTATATTAATTACACTATTAAGGTAATTAACATTATATAAGATATATAATATCTCAGAATTTACTAATTACATTCAATATTAATAGCTATAACCTCAGAATAATCATTTCTATATAGTTAAGAAAAGTAATTTAGCTTAGTATTCTACTAATAGTCCTATTTTTAAAGTTGTTAAAAAGAAGTAGAATCTATAGCTAGTATAATATAAGGAGTAGTATTATAGAGGCTTTATTTAATTTTCTTACTTTGAGTAATTCTAATAAAGATCTTAGTATCTCTATAGTTTTTAATTAGTATAGACCTTAAAAAATATCGAATATAGCCTATAGTAGGAGCTTTTCATATAGTTATAAAATACTTTATATTCTAGAAAATATAAATTAAAATATCCTAATTAAATAGAAAAGAATCTTATACCCGCTTAACGTAGTAGTTTAACGTCTAGCTAGCTCTTACTATTATAGTAAGAGTAGTAAGTTTAAATCCTATAGTAGGTAAGTATGACTAGTATGTATATATATATTTTCTAATTATATAAAATATATATAATAACTACTACTAGCTATTAGCGCTTACTAATAGTTATTAATATTAATAGCTAGTAACTATTAATAGTAGTAACTAGTAATAGGTACTACTAGCTAGCTAGTATTAATATTATATAACTACAATCCTTAAAGAGTAATTATAATAGATAGGCCTATACTTTCCCTATTTATTACTTATTATATTAACTAATTATATTTACTACCTAAGGTTTTCTCTATTTAAATAGTTCCTTAGAACTAGCAGTATCTATAGGGTTTAATATATCGGGTATAGTTTCCTTTAAAGGGTTCCCGAGAGGCATATGACTTTAAATAGATCAGAGACTTTTAATACAACCACATAAAAAAGTCTTATATAGAGTATTACTAAGATATCTCTTTATAGCATATTTACTATATAATACTATAATTACTTCAACTAAAATGCTAGTTATATAATCTTTCTTATCTGAGACTTTAAACGTTTCTTAAAAAGTTTAGATTTGAAATAAGTAATTATTTAAGTTTCTCTTGAGTTAGGGGGTTCGATATTTGATTTGTATTTATCAATCAGGGATATCTATAGTAATAATATATTCAAAAGTAAAATATACCACATTTTAGAAGATATAGAAGCTTATCTGAGTTTAAGAAAACGTTCTATTATTTCAAGTAGTTGAAGTAGTAGCTTTATTAAGGCTAATACTTACTAGTAGATAACTTACTCTAAATACTATAAAGACTAGTTATAAATATAAATATTAATATATAATTTATACTTCCTCGTTTTATACTTTACTAATAAAGATTTTAGCTTTATAAGTATATAAATAGATAATATTTTTAGTTTCTCTAATACTATGTTCTTATACTCTAAGAATAAAAAGCTCTAAAAAGCTTTATTCAAAATAAAGCCTAAGATTACCCTTATAGAAACTATTTTTCTTGTATTTAATAGACGTATCTTAAGCCTGAATAGTAATATTCTCTACTTATAATAAGAAATACTAAAAGTAAAAGTTAGTACTTTTTAATACATATACTATACTTAGAATACTTAAGAAAGTATATATTAAATAGTATATATATAGAATATCCTTTACTTTAATATACTAACCTGAAGTATTATTTTACTTTTCGTATACTATATAAAAGTAATAACCCTCTACTAATAATACTACTACTCTTAATAAGTATTTCAAGTAGCAAATTAAGTATCTTAATTATAACCTTAACTTTATATTGCTTAACTTATCTAAAATATATTTTTATACCTTTATTAATAGCCTTTTTATTAGTAATACTAACCTCGTATTTTAACTAGAATTCGTAATAATTTGAAGCTAAGAGATAGTAACTAGTAATAACTAGTTTAACCTCTATAGTAACTTTATATACTATTCTTCTACTAAAAATAAAACAATTACTAGAAATATACTTACTTTAGAGATTTCTATAATAGTAACTAGTATAGATTTTACTTATCGTATAGTTATATTACTTAAAAGAATCCCTCAATACTAAAATCTCCCCTTGATTTTAATAATTATATATACTAACTTATACTTACGTTATAAGTATTTCAGAAAGTTTAGTACTACTAAAGAGAAATACTTAATAATGAATATTAAAAGATTAGAATAGTTATATAAGTATTATAAACTCTACGACGTATAGTAGATTAATAGAGATAATAATACCGCTAATACGTTTATAAAAAGTACCCCAAACTATACTCTCGAGAGATTTATTAATCAAAACTATATAATTATTAGAATACAGAAATAGATTACTTAAATAGAGTAGACAAAGGGGTATTTAAGTATTATTAAGTAAAAAACAAAAAAATCACTTTTAACACTATTTTACACTTATTTTTAATGTTATTTTTAATAGTGTTCTTAGTATATATTCACAGCGTTTTTAGTACTAGCTTTTATATATAAAGAGAAAAGTATAAAGTATGTAGTAAAAAAGAAGTTACTAGTATTAGTAATACTATACTGTATAGTATACGCTACTACGTATAATATATATATATATACAGATAGTATATATAACTATACCCCTCTCTATATATTTCTATACTTTACTAGTAATATATATTACTAGCTATATTTTAGTATTATAGTAATTAGTTAGTAACTACTATACTATAGATCTAGAGCTTTATATAGCTATATATATAACTATATAATATAGTAATAATAATAATAAATACTAGAATCTCTTTATACTTATATAATAAAATTGTGTACGGCGTACGACTATCCCCTACTAGATAAACTAATAGAAAAGTAAGTTTCTATAAGTTATAAGATTTTAACTTAGTAAGCTAACTAGTAGTAATTATAACAGAGTTTTTATCCTAAAGTAGTTTGAAGCTACTATATTATATAATATATAATAATCTTAGCTATTATAGTTCTCTATATAAATTACAAAGTATATTGTATAACTATTTTTCTTTTTAAAAGCATTAAGCCCTAAGGCTTATAAATACTATATAGCTGCTTTTCTTTTTCAGAAATAGATTTACTAGATACTTGCTAACTACTTAGTAGTTGCGAAATAGAAGGATTCTTCTGATATATATATTAATAGATAAGGTTTATTATATATATATATATATATATATTAACATATAAGGCTTTTATAATCATATTAAGTTAGTAAGGTTTCCTATGGGTTTATTAACCTATAAGGTCTTCTACTTATTAATAAAACTTTAATAGCTAATTAGAAATCTTTAAGCTAAACTAAAATATCTTACCTCTTTAGTATATTCATTAGATATTTTTAAGTGAGTCTAGAATATCTAACTTCTTCTTATATATAGGACGGTTTCCTATAAGGTATTTTAATACTATATAGGTATATAAGGTTTCCTATAACTAATTAAACTACTAAACTATTAGTAAATATTCCCTAGCTAGTTACCTACTTACTAGGGTATTTTAACTATACTATAATTTTCTATCTTTAGATCTAATATAACTTAGAGGTTTTTCTAGTAAAGCTTTAATTAAACTAATACTGGAGTACTAGTAAAGGTCTCAGAGAATAATACAACTATTAACTATAGAAGAATGAGGAGTTTAAAGTAGTATCTGAAAATAGTACTAGTATTAGTAGAAATAGTAATAATAATAAGAAGTTTAGATTCTATAGAGGTAGGGAACTTCGCTATCTATATAACTAAAATAGAATTTATCTTTAAAAAAGTTAACCTTATGTTATATAGAATATTTAAGGCTCCGGGATATATAGGCTACTAAAACCTTAAATATTAAATATTCTAATATTAAAGTTTAACTAATTTAGAATATAATTAATGTAGGTTATAAAACCTAAACTCTAAAAACTAGTTTTCTAGAATATATAGAAAATATAGAGTTATAAGAATACTAGAGACTACTCAAGCTTTTTAATACCTTTTATATAGAGAAATAGAATATAGAATTAATATAAACTTTAGCTATAACTCTAAATAGAGTAATAAGCTTAGCTATAACTCTAATATCCCCCTATAAAGTATATAAGAGATATTATCTTTTAATAGCTTAGAAAGGTCAAACATAATAAAAACTCTAGAAACTCTATAGGAAAAAACTAGAGAAAAATTAATCTAAAAAACCTAAAACTTTCGAAGAAATTCAAAAGAAAAGATCAAAATAGAGAGAAATCTAAAAAACCTAAAACTTTCGAAGAAGTTTAAAGGAAAAGATTAATCTTTAGAAAATAGTTAATTTAACTTATTTCTTTTATAAGAGAAAAGAATATTCTAAAATTATTCTTTAAAATCCTCTTAATAATATAATTAAATCTAACTCGCCCTAAAGGCTTAGTTAAAAAATCAGTAATATTATTATTCATATTTATATAATAGAGATTAATCTTCTTATAATAAACAAAATTTCTTATAAAATAATAACGAATATTAATATACTTAGCTTTTTTATAGAATCCAGCGTTTTCAGTAAACTTTTTAGCTAATTAATTATCTATAAAGATAATAGGCTTATTTAAAGCCCTAAATCCTAAAGTAGTATTAATAAAACTATAATTATTATATAAATAAATAGCTTCTTTAGTAGCTTCTACTAAAACTATATATTTAGCTCTATAAATAGATAAAGCTACTATTTTTTACTTTATAGAACTATAACTTATAATATTATAAAAATCAAGGCAAAATATATAGACTAAAGTAGATTTTCTATTATTTAGGTCTCTTACCTAATTAGAATCTATAAAGCTATATAAATTAAAGATATTAATACTACTATAGTTATAGATTAACTTATAGTTAGGGTTCTTTTTCAAATAACCCTATATCCTATTAAGGGCAACAAAGTATTCTTTTAAAAGATTTGAAGAAAATCTAGACATAATCGTAACAGCTAAAGTAATATCTAGCCTTATTTTTAAGGCTAAATATAATAGAGCTCCAACTTCCTTTTAAAATTCTAATATATCTTCTTTTAAAGTAGTATTTTTATTTTTAATAAATTTAGACGTATTATCTATAGGAGTATTAAACCTATGAATATCTTTTTTATTAAACCTAGTAAGAATTTTATCAGTATATTTAAACTAATTTATTTCTAATACTCGATTTTTCGGTCTATAACTAAGTTATTACTTAAAAAGGTAATTAGTTCTCCTAGATCTTAAATCTTTATATCCTTTTTAAGGTTTTTATAAATATACTCTAAAGTTATAGAATTATTAGCTCCTAATAGTATATTATTAACGTGATAGGCTAAAATAGCTAAGTATTTCTTTCCTTTAAGAGTAATATTAAAAATAAAAATTCCTTTATTATAAAGAGATACTTGAAAACCAATTTTATATAAAATTGATTTAAAGTATTAATACTATAACCTAGGGCTTTATTTTAACCTATAAAGAGCTTTATTAAGTAAACAAACAAAAGGCTGATTCTTATAGTTTTCGTTAAAAACTAAACTCTTTAAATCTTTATTATAGATATAGCTAGTAAGTAACCTAATATAGATCTTTTTATTAACTTTAGTATAAATAAAAGCTATAGTAATATTATACTAAATTAAAATCTAGTTATAGTAAATAGATATAATAAGTAAATATCTATAATTTTCAGGACTATAGGTTATACCAAAAGTTTCTAAATAATTAATACCGAAGTACTAGTTAAAACCTTAAGTAACCTATCTTACTTTATATATAGGATTCTCAGGATCCTAGTTATTAGGCTTAATTCTATAAACCTATCTACCCCCTAGTATATTAATATTATTCTTCTTAATAGAAGAAATACTAGGTATTAGTATAATAGTCTATATTTCTATAGACTTAATAGATTTAACTTCCTTATTTATAGCTTAAATCTAGTTCTTATTATTTTAAGAATTTATAGTATTTGAAAAAATAGTTAGTTTTGAAAGAGTATTAATAGATAGAATATAGGAAGTAGTATAAAACTCTTTATTCTTATCTATAAACAAGTTATTATTATAGTTATAATTATTAGAATTAGTATAAAGAACTAAAGAAAGATAGCTTTTAATTATAAAGAGTATATTCTCTTCAAATAAATAACTCTTATATTCTTTTTTTAATTTATAACTTATAGAAAGAATCTCTATAGAAATAGTAGACTTTTTAGAAATATTCTTATTACTTTCTATAAAACTATTAGAACAAGTTATAGAATAACTACTTAGTTTTTTAATAGGAGAAAGAACTAAATTATTACTATTTATAACTTTATTAGGAAAAAAAGGTAAATTAGTATTTTTAGTAGGGATTCTACTAGACTTAACTTTAACTAGATTCGGTAAAGATTTAGAATTAAGTTAGTTAGGCTTATTCTTTATACTAAATTAACTAGGCTAGTTAATATAGAAGCTAAAAGAATAGCTATAGACTTTATAGGAATAGTATTATCGAAAATAGTTAAATCTTCTTTAAGTTGAGAATTAAACTAGTTCTCTAAAATAATAACATCTCGAGACTATATAATGTTTCGGGATTAAAAATCCTAAGTTAAATAGGTATTAAAACTATAGGCGACTATAGTACTTTTCTTTGCCTTAAAGTTTAACTTCTTTAAATACTTATACTTAATCTTATAATAATAGAGACTTCCTTATACTTTTATATTAGGGATAAAAGGTTTTCTTTTATTCTTTAACTTATAGGGAATCTTAAACTTAATAGAAGAATATAGTGTTCTATTATATAGATATATAGAAGCTAGAATAGCTAAACCCTAAAGATAAAGTAGAAGACTAGAGTTATAGAGAAGGGTTCTAGTTTTATTAATAATAGTTCTAATAGCTTTCTTAATTAACCTATTTAGTTTATGAGTATATAGTAGTCTTATGTTATGAATAATACTATTATTTAAGTAAATGATTTTTATTCTTTTATTAGAGAATTTAGTACTATTATTAGTATTAACCTCTTTGATTCTTTTATTATTGTTATTATTATTAGTTATATTAATAAACTCTTTAAAAGCTGAAGTGACTTCTTTGGAACTTTTAGTTCTTAATAACTTTCCCTAGATAAATCGACTATACTTATCTATAAATAACATAAAGTATTTATAGTGATTATAGGTTCTTAGAGTAATAGGTCTATATAAGTCTGAACTAATATAATTAAGATATTTAAACTTCTTAAAAGTATTCGAATTCTTATTTACTTTATTAGTAAACTTGTTTTTAAGGTAGGATTTATAAATAGGTAGTTTATTACTTTTACTATACTAATAACTAATATTATTAATAGTATTTTTAATTAACTTAATAATATTCCTAATATATCTTATATAGTTATACTAGAGTTTCAAGTTAATAATACTCTTATTAATAGTTATAAGAACTAAGTTTTTATTATTGTGAATAGTAACACGGAACTTATAAAAGTTATTTACTTTAGTTCTAATAAGTAATAACTTATTTCTTTTGATATCAAAGAGTAGAGGTTTATTATTAAAGAAAATAGATGAAATTCTAATAGAATTAAGTTTAGATTAACTAAGTAAATTAATACTTAATTATAGTATATAATAGATATTATTTAAAAGCTATTCAACTTTATTAACAGTGATTTTCAAATCACTTTTTAGAGTTGAGATAATCTCTTTAGTATTTCCCTATTTAATAGGTTTTGAAACTCTTATTTTATTAAATAAAAAAGTGTGATTTTTAACTATATAAATAGTAGCCTTAGTATTAATATAAAAAGAAATTGTTTTAGTTTTATTATTATTATTAAAACTCCTAGTTTCCTAAATCTTTTTAGAAATTAAAAAACTTAAAGTAATATTAGTACGAAGACTTTTATTTAAAAAAGGTTAAGTTATAGTTATGTTTTCAAACTTAATACCTTTTTCTTTATTTTCTTCTTCTTCTTCTTTAATAGAAGAATTGAGTTATATTAGATCTTTAGAGATCTTTTGAATAATAGGGGAATCCAAAAAAGTAATATTAACCCTTTCTAAGGAATTCTTATCCTTTTTCTTTTTCTTTATAGAAGAAGAGTTTTTTTCAGAATTTCCCCTATTAGGAGATTTTTCAGGATAAAACTTAAAGTAATTTTCCTTAGAGTAGTTAGTTTTCTTATAGTAACTATAGAAAAGACTTTTCTGTTTTTTCTAGGCTTTTTTAGTTTTTAGTTAACGTTTAGAAATCTTAGTTAAGTCTTAGAATTTTTTCTTCGAAGTAAAATTAATTAAAAAAATATTAGTTTTTCTTCTGAATTTATCTAGAAGGTTTAAAAATAGAGAATCTAATTTATAAGAGTCCTTATTAGTTCTAAGACTTTGAATTATTAAAGTAATAAAACTTTTATAACTTTTATCTAGACTATTCAGGATATAAATTATAATTACTTAATCTAGTAACTTAACTTTATTCAAAGATAAGCTATTAATAAGCTTTTTAATCTTATTTACAAACTCTTCTATAAACCTAAAGTTATTAAGAGTTATATTAAAAAGTTCTTTATAAGTAAGAAACTTATTTATAAAACTAGTTAGTTTATAGAGTTTCTTTAAATAATTAAATACTATATAAATATTTATATTATTCTTAATAACTCTTAAAAGATTATTTTTATAGTTTAGAATAATATAGTTTAAAGCTTTTTTATATTTATTAGTATTATTAATAGAAATATGTTTATTTAAGTCAAAGTAAATATTTTTGCTAATAAGTAAGGCTTTTATATAAATAGCTTGAATATTATAATTCTAAGTCCTTTTTAACTTAAGGATAAAGATTACTTTAGAGTTACTTATCTTATTTAAAAATAATTTTAATAGGTAAAGTAGTTATTTAGGAAAGAATTAATCTAGATTCTGTAAATAGAATTAAGATATTTAGGGATTAACTCTAGTAAATAAATTATTAACTAATAGATTAACGAAAGTAATAGCTTAATAGTTAAATCGTAAGATCCGTATTATAAGGCTAATATTTAAATCTCGTAAGAGATATCTTTTTGAAGTCTTGAGTAATTATAATTCTAATTCATAAAGGTCTAGGTTAATTTATAGCTTCCCGGTTTATAAGGTTTCTAGGAGATAACTTATAAGTTCTTAGTTTATAAGGTTTCTAGGAGATGACTTATAGATTTCTAGTTTATAAGGTTTCTAGGAGATGATTTATAGCTTCTTAGCTTATAAGGTTTCTAGGAGATAACTTATAGAACTAGTTTATAAAGGTTTTAGGTAGACTTCTAAATATAAATATGATTTTTAGTTTCTACTACTTAACTATCTCTTTTACTAGCTTAGTAATAAGTTTATTATTTTAACTAGTATAATCTCCTTATAGTTTTTCAGTCTAATTAGCTATATAGTAGTTATAGAGAGAGAGAGAGAGAGTTTTGAAAATTTTGAAGGTTTTGAAGATTTTATTTGAAAGAGAGAGAAGTTCTTAAAAAAGGTTAAAGGGTTTTTAAAAAGGGTTTTGAAAGAGAAATAGGTTTTAGGTTAAATACTAAAAGTTAGTTAAATAGAAGTAAATAAAAGCTAGGTTTATAATTTATTAAACTAATACTAGAGTACTAGTAAAAGTCTTAGAGAATAATATAACTATTAATTATAGAAGAATAAGGAATTTAAAATAATATCTGAAAATAGTACTAGTATTAGTAGAAATAGTGATAATGATAGGAAGTTTAAATCCAATAGAAGTAGGGAACTTCACTATCTATATAACTAAAATAGAGTTTATTTTTAGAAAGGTTAATTTCACGTTATACGGAATATTTAAAGCTCCGGGACGTACGGGCTACTAAAACCTTAAATATTAAATATTCTAATATTAAAGTTTAACTAATTTAGAGTATAATTAATATAAGTCATAAAACCTAAACTCTAAAAACTGGTTTTCTAGAATATATAGAAAATATAAGGTTATAAGAGTACTAGAGACTACTCAAGCCTTTTAATACTTTTTATACAGAGAGATAGAATATAGAGTTAATATAGACTTTAGCTATAACTCTAAATAGAGTAATAAGCTTGGCTATAACTCTAATAGCTTTAGTAATAAAATACTTGTAGTAAACTTTTGTAGGGTAGTTTAGCTTTTAGTAGAATATATAGAATCTATTATAGTAATAAGTAACTATAGTATAACTTAACTTACTATATATTTTATATAATTTCTTTTTTTAAAGTATAACTTCTTTACTAAGGAGTTTCCTAGAATATTAATCTCTTTATAATATTTAAATTTTAATACCTTAGTAGTAGTTTTCCTAATACCATTAATATTTTCTTAGTAAAGCTATATTATTTCCTAGAAATACTTAGCTACTAGAATTATTACCTTAAGTAGTTAATTATGAAATTCCTAGTATTAGAAATATCATTATAATCTAGTTTTAAAGTAAGAGAAGAAAGTAAAAATATAGGGTTTTGAAGTTTTAATAGAGGTATTTAGAGTTTTATCAATTGCTAACTATTTAGTATAAAGTTTTAGTAAAGATATATAGTTTTTATATTTAAATATATAAAGTATATTGTATAAGTATAGTTTTTATAGGAGGGGTTAATAGCTCGCTCTCTACTACGACTATTAGTAGATATATAACTTCCTGAAATGTAACTTTAACCCTCTTACTCCCTATTAACTATTATAGCTAGCCCCTAATTAATCTAAAGCAAAACCTTTTATAGCTATAGTAGCTAGTATACCTGCCCCGTATTAACCTTTTTAATAATAGATAACTAATAACTCCTTCTATAATAACTTTATACTTTTATGTTTTCACGTTTTTATACCTATATATAATTCGAATATCTTGAGATATTTAATTACTACTTACTATAAGTACTTTATTCGAATATTTATTATAATCTTAATATCCGCGATTTTAATATCCCCTAGACTAAGTTTTACTTACCCCTAAAACGAGACTTTATATTATTAATATAAAGGTTCTCTATTACTAATATAAGCTAACTTATAATTTCTATATAAATATAGTAAAACGTAGCTTACTTTTATTAGTTTGGTTACTTTTGCTCTATACTTAGAATAGTATCTAAGCTCTTTACTTTTTATATAGATTTAACTATATATTTTACCCGATAATAGTATTTATGCTAATACTAGCTTATAACTAGTTAAAATAGCAATGAAATTACCTATTATTATAAATAATTATATTTCTAATTCTAACATTTAACGTTTTTGCGGGTAGCCGCATAGATTTCGAGGAGATTTCGATTCTATCGTGAAGGTTACGGAAGAGCGATAGATCATAGAACGCCTAGCTCTTAGCACTCTATTTTATTCCATCTTCAAGAGGTTCAAAAAGGTTCTCAACCCTATAACCTTAGTAGTTACTTTTAGCTATATATATTAAGCCTTAGCTAGTCTCGATAAGGCTCTCCCTATATAAACTATTACTACGAGGTCTTCTACTACTATAGGGTTAAATATCGGAACTAGGGGTATAATTATCTATAATAATAAGTAATTTCATTACTATTTTAACTAGTTATGAGCTAGCATTAGCACGAATACTATTATCAAGTAAAATTTATAGATAAATCTATATATAGGGTGAAGAGCTTAGATACCATTCCAGGTACAGAGCAAAAATAACCAAATATTTAACTTGATAGTAGTAGAAGACTTTATAGTAATAATCTATATAAGGAGAGTTTTATCAAAACTAGCTAAAGCTTAATATATATAGCTAAAAGTAATTACTAAGGTTATAAAGTTAAGAACCTTTTTGAACCTCTTAAAAATAGAATAAAATAGAATACTTACTTCGAGATATAAGAGTTAAGTATTCCGTAATCTATTACTCTTCTATAACCTTTATAATAGAACTAAAATGTCCTCGAAATCTATATAGCTATTTATCAAAAGACAACTATAAAATAAGTATAGAGATATCTAGTTATAACTATTATAACTAAAACTATTAGTATATTAGACTAAATTATAATAAAGTTATTCTAAATACTATAATTAATAAATAATTTATAGATATTTAAAAGAAAATTGTCTAGTTATCTTATAAGTTACTATATTAAGCTAATAATATTAGTAATTAAGTATTAATTAGATAATACTTTAATATTAATACTTTACTATAATATTAGTTACTAGAATTTTTAGAGTATCATAATACTATAATTATAGGGGTTTTAAAAACGATTTAGTAATACTAGAAATATCTATATCTATATAAGTATTATTGATATATTAGTTATACTTAATTAATATATTAAAGTCATTCACTAATAAGAGTAAATTAAGTCTTACTATACTTATATAGAGATTATGAATTAGTTTATATTAGTAATAGAGAACTTTTATATTNTAAAAAGTAATTTATAGATATTTAAAAAAAAATTATCTAGTTATCCTATAAGTTACTATACTAAGCTAATAATATTAGTAATTAAGTATTAATTAGATAATACTTTAATATTAATACTTTACTATAATATTAGTTACTAGAATTTTTAGAGTATCATAATACTATAATTATAGGGGTTTTAAAAACGATTTAGTAATACTAGAAATATCTATATCTATATAAGTATTATTGATATATTAGTTATACTTAATTAATATATTAAAGTCATTCACTAATAAGAGTAAATTAAGTCTTACTATACTTATATAGAGATTATGAATTAGTTTATATTAGTAATAGAGAACTTTTATATTAGTAATATAAAATCTCGTCTTAGTAGTAGGTAAAGCTTAGTTTATAATAGGGATATTAAGGTTACGGATATTGAGGTTATAGTAAATAGTTAAATAGAATACTTATAATTAGTAGTAATCAAATATCTCGAGATATTTGAATTATACGTAGCTATAAAAATGTGAGGGTATAACGGTATGAGGTTATTATAGAAAGAGTTGTTAATTATCTATTATTTATAAAAAAGTTAACGCGGGGTAAGTATACTAGCTATAGTCATAAGGGGTTTGGCCCTAGATTAACTAGGAGCTAGTTATAGTAGTTAGTAGGGGGAATAGGAGGGCTGAAGTTGTATTTTAGGGGGTAATATATCTACTAATAGTCGTAGTAGAGAGCGAGTTATTAGCCCCTCCCAAAGTAAATATGCTGAGGGGGAATCGAACCCCTAGCTCCCCCTTACTCTTATTAGTAGATTATTTCAATATATTAATTAAGTATAGCTAATATATAAATAATACTTATATAAATATAGATATTTATAATATAGCTGGATAGCTTTTAAAATTTCTATAATTATAGTATCATAATACTTTAGAGTATTTAGTAACTAGTATTATAGTAAGGTATCAATATTAAGGTATTATCTAATTAATACTTAGTTTCTAACATTATTCGCTTAATACAATAACTTATAGGATAGCTAGATAATTTTCTTTTAAATATTTATAAATTACTTATTAATTATAGAATTTAAAGTTATTTTATTTTAAACCTAGTTTAATATATTAATAGTTTTAGTTATAATAGTTATAGCTAGATATCTCTATATTTATTCTATAGTTACTTTTATATAAGTAACTATATGGATTTCGAGGAGATTGTAGTTTTATTATAAAAGTTATAGAAAAATAATAGATTATAGAATACGTATTTTTTATTTTCTAAAGTAAGCGTTTTGTTTTATTTTATTTTTAAGAGGTTTAAGAAGGTTCTTAACTTTATAATCTTAGTAGTTACTTTTAGTTATATATAGTAAGTTTTAGTTTTAATAAAGTTCTCCCTAACTTTTATTATAAAGTCTTCTATTATTTTAGGGTTAAATATCGGAACTAGGGGTATAATTATCTATAATAATAGGTAATTTCATTACTATTTTAACTAGTTATAAGCTAGTATTAGTATAAATACTATTATTAGGTAAAACTTATAGATGAATCTATATATAAGGTAAAGAGCTTAGTAATAAGTAATTTCATTACTATTTTAACTAGTTATAAACTAGTATTAGTATAAATACTATTATTAGGTAAAACTTATAGTTAAATCTATATATAGAATAAAGAGTTTAGATACTATTCAAGGTTTAGAGTAAAAGTAACTAAATAAAAGTATAATTGCTATAAGATGAAGTTAGTAAATAATTAATAAGTAAATACTATAAAGTTAGCTTATATTGGATGAGGTATAGTATAATAATAGGTATACGACTAGGTTTATAGACTATATACTAGCTTTATTATAGTCTATTAAATTTTACATATACTAGAAGCTTATAGTTATAATATATTCTTATCGGAAATGACAATTAATTAATCCTTGATTTTGTATGAAGTAATAATTTATGAAAAAAGCTATAAAGATAATTAAGAGGTTTCGAGCAGTTGTTATAATTAGTAGTAAGTATTAGAATCTCTAGAAGTAGTAGTCTTATTATTGTGAGTTTACTTCTAGATAGTTATATTAATATAGTTTCTATAAAAAAAATACTATGTAAGAAAATATATAAATACTATTATATTAATGTTATTTAATTTACTAACTGGAGATATTATAATATAGGTTACTATATTATCTAATTTACTAGTAGCTATTTAAGATTAAGATAGTAAAAGTATTATTATATATTTACTAGTAGTTTCGGATAGTATAGCTATAGATATTACTATAAGTGCTATATACTTAGATATAGTTGTTTTTAATATAGATGTTAAGTATTTAGTAATTATGTATTGAAATAGACCTATTACTAAAATCCCAGCCTCGCATCTCTAAGAGGTAGAAATTAGAGAATTTTAAAGGTTTAGAGCTAAAGGTTTAGTAAAGGTAAGGATAATAGTAAAAAGCAGGTTTCTATAAGTCATAAGACTTGAATTCAGTAAGTTAATTCGTAGTAGTGACGAGAGGATTTTAATTTTATAGTAGCCTCAAGTAACTATATTATGTAATATATAATAATCGTAGTTATCCTAGCTTTCTATATAACCCATAAAGCATATCTATATAAAATATAATAAGACTTAACTTATTCTTATCAGTAAATAATGTTAACATATCAAATATTTTATTACTTTTACTCTATACTTAGAATACTATCTAAGCCTTTTACCTTTTATATAGAGTTAACTATAAATTTTACCTTATAATAGTATATATACTAATACGGGAAAAGCTAATAGCTTACTCTCTACTACGACTAGTAGTAGATATATTACCCTCTGAAGTATAACTTTAGCCCTCTTACCCCCGCTAACTATTATAGCTAGCTTCTAGTTAATCTAGGGCTAAACCCTTTACAACTATAGTAGCTAATATACCCGCTTTATATTAACTTTTTTACAGATAATAAATAACTAATAACTCTTTTTATAATAACCTCACACTTTTATACCCTTATACCCTTATACCTTCACACTTTCACAACTATATATAATTCGAATATCTCGAGACATTTAATTACTACTAACTATAAGTACTCTATTTAAATATTTATTATAACTTTAATATCTATAACCTTAATATCTCCTAGACTAAGCCTTACTTACCCCTAAGACGAGATTTTATACTACTAATATAAAAGTTCTCTATTACTAATATAAGCTATTTTACGATTTCTATATAAGTAAAGTAAGACCTAGCTTACTTTTATTAGTAAATAATTATAATATATTAATTAAGTATAGCTAATATATTAATAATACTTATATAGACGCGGATATTTCTAGTATAGCTAGATAGCTTTTAAAATCCCTATAATTATAATATTATCATATTCTAAAATGTCTAGTAACTAATATTATAGT
>RYZW01001632.1:0-18620 GCA_004367215.1 Colletotrichum trifolii | reverse complement strand
ATTTACTACTAAGTTAAATCTAAATAAGAAGTTTATTAATATTAGAAGCTAGCTATAAGAGGTACTTTAGTAGTACTTTAATAGTATTATAATAAATTTAAAGAGTTTATATTTAGGGTAAAAACTCTTTACTAGATTATAGGGGTAGTAGTTGTGTAGAGCCTTGATAGTAATATCTTATACAAGCCCTAAGGCTTAGGTTTATAATATTAGTAGTAGTATTCCTCGTACTACTAACTAATATTCCTTAGAGGTCCTAAAGGGATCCCTAAAAAGTTTCCTAGTAATATTTAGCTATTAGGGCTACTATCCTAAATAACTAGTTATTAAATTTCAAGTATTATAAATAATTCTATAACTTTACTTTAAGGTAGAAGAAAAAGGTAAAAATATATAGCTTCGATATCTCTATATTAGAAATACTTAGAGCTTTGTAAATAGCTTACTATTTAGTGTAAGATTTTAGTAGGGACTAGCCTTTATATTAAAATATATAAAGTATACTATAGAAATATAACTTTTATAAAATTAAGTTAATTCATAATACTAAGTAAATACTATAAAGTTAATCTATATAGAGTTATATAAGGTATATTACTAGTTATACTACTAGGTCTAGAGAATATAAGAGAGTTTTATTATAACTTATTAAATCTTTTAAACTTCTAAAGCTTATAGCTATAATGTATAGGTACTTAAAATCGCTATGAACTAATCCTCGATTTTATATAAAATAGTAACCTTATAGAAAAAGCTATAAAAGTAACTAGGAAGCTTAGAATAATCCTTATAGTTAATCGTTTGGGGAATTAATAGCATAAGGGTTACTGTAGGTTTACTACTTGATAACCAAGCTAATATTATCCCTATAAAAAAGACTATTATTCGAGGAAGCATATAAATACTACTATAGTTGCTATAGGTTCAGGTAATATAGTTACTATATATTTAGCAGAGGTTTTAGTAGTTATAATTTCAAGTATTATGATTATACTTCTAGTGCTGACTTTTCCGCTAAGTATTTAGCAACTATATACTATAATAGAACTATTACTAAAATCCTAGCCCTACTTTTCTAAGAGGTAAAAGTTAAAGAATCATAAAAGTATATAGCTAAAAACCTAATAAGGGAAAAAGTAATAGTAAAAAGTAAGTCTCTATAAGTTATAAGATTTTAATTTAGTAGGCTAACTAGTACTAGCTATAAGAGGTTTTTTGTTATATAGTAGCTTTAAACTACTATTAGTAATCTAATCCTAGCTATCCTAGTTCTCTATATAAGCTATAAGGTATATTTTTACATGAAATCTTAATAGTTATATTACTAGCTAAGATATTTTATATTTTTATTTTCTTCTAAACTTAATCTATAATAAACCTAGCTTAAAACTACTCTCTAACAAATACTGAACTATTAATCCTAGTAAAGCTAGCTTCTAGGGCCTTATTAATAATATATATAATAAAACTAGCAGTATCGAGTTTTATAGTAAATATAGCCTCCTTAGTACTAAGAAACAAACTAATAAATGTATTTATTATAGTATTAATTATAAAATTTCTAACTACTATTTTACTTATTCTAAACTTATCCCTAATAATTATAAATATTATAAGATATTTCTCTAGAAAATCTCTTATTACTACTATACTAATACTTACTACAAGCCTAACTATTCTAAATACTAGACTAATAATCTAATTCGAGGAAATATAAGTATTCGGAATAAATTAGCTATTTTATCTTAAGAGAGAATATTCGGAAAGAGATTCTTAGAGATATATAGATTTAGGTTATTTCTTAGCTATTTTTATATAATACCTAACTATTTAGCTTCTATTAAGCCTAAAAGGGAGTATTAAAAAGGTCCCCTTAGCTTTCTTCCAACTCTACTACTATAGCTTCTTTTCTTCCTCCTACAATTACCTAATATACTATATATTAACTACCTGCATAGTTATATCTATAGAAAGAGTAATCAGTTATTTATTATTAATGAAAAAGTTAATACGGAATAGGTATACTAGTTATTAAAGCTATAAGGGGTTTAGCTTTAGATTAATTAGGGGCTAGTTATAGTAGTTAGTAAGAGTATAAGAAGGCTAAAGTTATACTTTAGGGGGTAATATATCTACTAATAGTTATAGCAGAGAGTAAGCTATTAGCTTTTTCTAATAATTCATCATAATTAAAAATCTCGAAATATTTAAATTAGAAATAATTATAAGAATATAAGAAGTTAAGAATATAAAAATATAAAGTATAAGGTTATTACAAAAGAAGTAACTGGTAGTTAATCACTTATAGAAAGATTTGTATATAATAAATATACTAGCTACTATAACTAAACAGAGTTTACTTCTAAATTAACTAGAAGCTAGTTATAATAGTTCATAGAAAGACAGAAAAGCTAAAGTAATACTTTATAGGGTTATATATCGAGTAATATTTATAATAGAAAGTAAACTATTAGCCTTGTTTCTTTTAATCCATCTAAAATAGTTATTTATAGAAAATAAACATAAGAAATACTGATAACTTGCTCTCTACTATAGTTATTAGTAAGCTTATCGCATTCTAAAATATAACTTTAGTCTTTCTACTCTACTAATAGATTTAATTATTAAGACTAAGGATATAATTATCTATAATAATAGGTAATTTTATTACTATTTCTACTAATTAAATACTAATATTAGTATAAATACTATTATTAGATATAATATATAGTTAAGTTTATATATTAGATAAGAAACTAAAACATTATTTTTCATATATAAAGTGGATATAATTAAATGAAAAACTAAATCTATTTTTTAAAAATTGGTAAATTTTTAAACTTCTATAGTTTTATGTTATTAATATATAAACCTTCACATTATTAGATTCATCATAATAATATTACTCAAGTTAAAACTGCTTAAGAGGTTATAGAAGTATGTAATATTTTTTGGAAGCATGTTAATATAATCCTATGAGGTATATATATAAAGTACATCTCTCTCAATCTGACACATAGCGCGTTCTGTGTCACCACGGGCTTTCGTTTCGTCCTTCTCCGTTCATCACCATCGACTCACACCATATCCCCCATCCGCTCGCCTGCATCTTGCTTGTACGCCGACCTGCAATCAACAGAAAGATGCCCGTAAAGAGAGTCATCCTGGAAAGGGCCGGCAGTGGGCTTCGGTCTCGCCAGCCCAAAGGCTATCTGAGGTCAACTTACGATGCTCTGACTTCAGCCGAAAATGCACCCATCGTCCGCAGCATTGCAATCTTTGGCGTCCGTTCAAATCTCGCCCTCCCGCGATTTTCCGCTTCCTCTACTAACTATTATTACAGACGGCTGTAACCTTTCTATCAAGCTCGTGGGGTGAATTCCTGCTGCCACCGTAAGCCTCCAACATCGCAAATACTTTCCTTCGACTGCTCTTCCTTACACTGACTTTGAATTGAATAGGCAATGATTGAAGTTTGGGAAACGAGTATTTACTCATGTAAAACAATATCTCTTTGTTGCCGCAATATCTGCTGGCTGTAAAATAGTTGACAGAGTCGTCCCTTCAAAGATGACAATGTTCTGCAGCTCAAAGCTGGGTCTCAGAAATACTGGACGCGCAACCCCTTCTGTCGTGCTGAAATAGTACCTCAGTCTCTCACAACATGGCCTATACGAAGCAAAGGTACTCCAGTCGCCTCCGAAAGCGTTGCCGTCCTAGATCAAGGCCGCGTTCTCACAGGTTCCAGTGCACTTTTGATACAGAGAGAGTGCGGCATAGCCGCCGCAGGTTTCCGTTGCGTTGCCAGCGCACGGCATTTCGCAGACACCAAGCACTCCTTTTTTGGGCATACGATCCTTGGCCACTGAATTGCCACACCAACATTCTTTTCCGTACTCCAGCCCGGCATACTGAAAACCCTGGCTATCGCAATGCTTGACACAGAAGTCTACCGTCATGTAGTCGCCAGACTTCCTCGGGCTCGGGAGAGTTCTGCCTTGGTTAGATGGATCCCTGGCGCACCCGAGGTATTTGAACTTCAGCGAGCTTGTCACATCCTTGAAGCCCCATTGAGGTTCAGATATTTGTGTTGTGGCGCCGCAATCGGCTTGTGGCTGTGCGTTTTGCGGGCCGTCCTGCACGGAGTTGCAACCAGGCAGAGTGTTTAGCTGTCCTGTCACCGGCTCGTTGACTTTGACGGGTACACGGCAGCCATTTCTCATCTCGTCGTCAAAGAATTGAAAGACTTTGCACTTCTCAAGGTTGCCGCTGCTGTCGGTACATTGCGTCACCGCTTGCTGCAGGACACTAATATCCCAACCGTTGAGGAAATCGCCGTGTAGCCCGAACCCTGTTGGATCCCTTGGAGGAGTGTCAACAAGTCTGCCTTTGGCCCAAGGAAGTTGGTCACCGAGAACATACCCATTTGAGAGGACGAAAGGCTGCCCTTGGCCGTACCATTTATCTTTGAAATCTTTCACCGAAAATATTACTTCATAGAACAATCTTTCGGAAAGTCAGCGTGTCTGATGTTGACCAAATGGCAGGTTGAACGATGATCTCAGTACGTAACAAATCTTTTGGGATGAGAAACGGGGCAACTGCCCGTGCTGACTCCGCTGGGGTAGGCCATATGACTCTTGTGATCAGGAGAGTCGACGTTCCGGCCATCCCAACACGAGGGAAACACAACCTGGACCCGAAGCCCGTCAGGGCAATTCCGGTTAGGGAAGCCGTTGGTTTGTGGACCACTATTTCCGAGGCAAACGTAGGATATGGCTCTTTGCTCGAGGCTGCCGTTGTTGAAGCTCCGGAGCCTGGGGTCACCTGCCAACATACGGAAGCCCTTGGGAAAGGCAAGTAGCCCGTCGTCATATTCCGGGTCCTTGGGATCTGACCTCAGCCTATACGACAAGCGCACCGGTGAGTCAGTCGGGACCACCACCATGATTCAGGCAGTGCTTACAAATAATATATGAGCATACCCCCAGACTGTGAGACACTCGTAAACATTCCGTCTTGACCACGGTAGTAGAGGCTGGGGATCCAGTAGTTGCTTAGGTCGGCGGTGACCTTACAAGTTGAACAAGAAGATGCACGAGCCTGTTCATAGGTCATGCTGAAGTCAAATCCACTGCCGCCCATGATGGTGTGAAGGTGACCGGATAGGACACCTGGGTTGACGATGGGGTCGGCGCGTTCCACGACCACGGGGCGCGAGCAAGGTATCTTGAAAAAGGCAGTCGCGTAGCTGGCAGTCCACAGTACGACAAGGAAAGCTTTGAAAAGTTTCATGGCGGGCGAACAATTGATGAATGCCGCACAGAGGCCGGAGACGATGTCCCGGCGTTCAAAGTCTGAAGCCTCGGGAGAACGAGGGTGTTTGCGTGGTCATTAATCTCAGGAGTGGACTCGTAAATCTCCGAGCAGTCTGAAAGGCGGTGTTGCTGGCGAGCAAAAAGATTAACGAAGCGACGGAAATTTTGGGTCCTTATATCTCGAAAGAAGGACGGCCCGGATATCTAAAGTCGTAGGCATCCACTGCGATGAGGGTCGCAGGACATGGTCACGCCCATCTTTGAGGGCCGAGCCATGCCACGCCATGGCTTGCAGGCATCTGTTCAGTGTCGTGGGGTCCGGCCACGAGAGAACAAGGAAGCGGGCCCGCATGATAGTTCAGCTCACCTTCGTCTGCAAGCGTTCCTCGACTAGCAAGAGGAGGACGATTTGTCGCTACGCCTCTTCGATGTGCGCGGAGCAAATTCCTTCTCATCGGACGTGGCTCCGCCAAGCAGCTTGTTTGAAGGGCGGCCGAAGCCATAGATCCTATCTTTCACGACGAGTCGCGGTTAATACCCGCTGTCAGTGTTCACGCAGAGGCCATCAGTGGGCCACCTCTCGCCGGTTGACATTTATCCGTCATATTGGTGATGGAATGAGACCCCGAGATGGGCGGTGGATGTGACGTATGAAGTGCATGTACGTTGAAGACCACTGAAACGATACCGACAAGCGCTACTCGGGGACTGGTCTTGCTGGTCTCAGACATTGGTGTCAGCGACTGGGCAATGCAGGTTTGAAGACTACTAGGACCAGCCACGCAAGCATCCGGCAGTTTATGGTGTTCCAGCCCGAAAGAGCCTACTGCATTTGGGAAGCCGCATTGGAGAGCCGCCGCTTCGGTCTTAGGTTAGCAGTTTGATTGTCAAACGGAAAACTTTTGAAGAGCCACGCTTGTCAGAAGGCCCATGGTCTAGCCCAAAAGAGCGAGAATGTTGTCAGAGGGCACTTGCCCTGGCGAGAACTTCAGCTGGCGAGGCCCTCGATGCTGGCTTTCAGTCAAAGAAAGGTGGTGGAGGAGCAGAGACATACAGGCCAAAAACTTGTCCCGAGAGTTGAATTCCCGTGGTTATGGCTCCATATGTTCTCTCAGGTACCCATGCTGGCATGTCAGCCGTTCCCGGACGAGAAATTGAGCTTCGACGGAGAGGGATAAATAAAGGCACTGAGGATAGTTTAAAGAAAGACGGGCAAATGGCTGAAGACCTGTTTCCGTCAAGCGAGCGTGCATGATGCCTAGTGACTAGTAGGTAAGGGAGAAGAGGGAAGAGATGACAAGAATGAAGTAGACATGGCCAGGGACTCGGGTTACGCTGATATTCATTTCAAATACACCCAGACGAGAGTGGTTTTCCCCATTCCCATTCCTCTGTTGTTATACCGACCAGATATCACTTCCACTTATGTAAGGCTTCAATGTGGAAAAAATAGTCTATCCACTTTCATTAAGGTGTGTAGGGCACATGCCTGCACGACATCTAAACATCGTGACACTGGTCATATCCGTCCCACCTACTATTACCTCCAACCTGCACCAGGATCCTTAGCACTCTATTGATACGCTATTGATACTGATTGCAGTAATGTAGTGGACTGTTATGTATCGACATTTGGTTGGCTGCGGTAGAGAGAACCAGGCATAACAACGTAGTTGTTGATTGTGGCCTGCCGGTAGCACCATGACTGGCAAATCGCCACTACATACATTTGCCAAGTCTCCTTCATCAGTGTTATGTTGGGAATGGCGTCCACTATGAGTTGCCTGGAGGCATGGTTCACGTGCCAGCTTTCATCTATTTTGCATGGTGTGGTTGGACACTTACTGGCGTAGTCGGAAAAAAAGATGGTTCTTGGCGCATGTCGGCGATTTTTACGGATTTCGTGACATTACCTGTCACCAGATAACGTACTCAGCAAGCACACACTGATAGTCAATCCAGTTCGTGCAACAATCGCACACGTCTCTCACTAAGCCCTAGAAGCTGTTCTCAACATATTCCGCCAGTGTCATCTGTGTGTTCGCTATCCCTCGGCTCATGGCATTTCAGTGTAGTTAGTGCAGATTGACTGTAGGGGCTGTTTCTGTTGTACGTAATTAGGGGGCAAAATCTGGTGTGTATTATGTGTAACTAAACGTGGCCAAGCGTGCTGTGTGAGGCTCTATTTCGAGTGGTTTAAGTGGGGCGAGGCCCGTGGAGACGGCGCCGCGGCTGAGGTTTATTCCGGCGAAAACTCTGCCTGCGCCGCGGCTGAGGTTTATTCCGGCGAAAACTCAACTGCTTAAGCGCGTTATTCCTGATACGCCTTTCTAGCCTCGAGGGTTTTGCTTATAGGCTAGCTTTTTGAATAATACTAGTTAAACCTTTTATTTATATTTTATAAGAGGTTTTTTTAATAACTTTATTATTTTTATTAAACCTCTATTTCTATAGTAGGAAGAGTAGTATTATTTTTAGGTTATTCAGGTATTTCTTATTTACTAAGGGGTATTTCAAATATCTTTATATTTTTAATACCCCTAATTTTTCGAAGTTCCTCTTCTTACTATACTTTTAAGTAGTTTAACTAGTTTATTATATTAATTTAAGTAATAAAAATACTAAATTAGTAACTTTAGAGAAGGTTTGTGAAGCTACTAGCTATAAAGTCCCCTAAAAGTATATATTTAATCTTAAAATACCTCTACCAGGTTTCTTATTATAGTTAGTAATTATAGATATTTATATATCTTAGTTTGATATATAATTATACTATTTTAGCTATTATAAAGTATATTATTTACTAGTTATTATACTAGATTTAGATAATTAGGTAAAGTTTATATATTTTACTTTTACTTAATATATTTATTATAAGGTTTACTTAGAATATAATAATAAAATAACTAGCAAAAGTAATTTCTTAAATAACTTAGGATAATACTAAAAGCTCTATTTTAGTTATTAAAGTAGTAATAGTATTTTGTTTATTGGTTTATTATATTATTAAGTTTCTAAANCTATATACCTAGAAAAATCTTAGTATTAGAAAGTTTATTAGTGTTATAAAAAGTTTCCTTATTAATTATCTATTATATCTTAGTATTATATATTGGTTTCTAGTAAAAAAGCTAAAAAAGGCTTTCTTTTATTTCTTTAATAATATAGGGGATAGTATATCCTAGTAGAAGAGCTTTTAATAGTACTATAATAACAAGAAAAGTAATAGTAATTAGGCTTTCTAAATTAGTATTAACATTAATAGTAAAGTAAGCTTTCTTCTTATATAAGCGAAAACTATAAGCTTCGCAATAGTAACCTAGTAGTTTAATCGTAGTAGTATAATAAGGATAACTTATAGTAGGGACTATAGAAATATTAGGAAATACTAGAATTAGTAGATCAGTATCAGGATTAAAATAATCTAACTCTTACTTCTAAATAGTATCTATATAATCATCGTTACCCTTATTATCTATAGTATTAATAATAGATTACTATTATATAATAGTTAATAGAAATTAACTTTCTAGTAATAGAGTTATATACTCTATAGTATAAGTATTATCAGTTTAATATACCTAAAAAGTAACATCTTTCTCTTTTAATAAAGAAATTTCTATAGTTGTATTTTAATCTAAGATCTAGTTAAAATATTAGATCTAGAGATTAAGTTTATTAAATAGAATATTATAATCAATATTAATCTATTTAGTAATATCTCCAAGAAAGCATAAAACAGTTTTATTAAAACCCTTATAAAAGTAAATATTATAGTAGTAAAGAACTTTCTTCGTATCAAGGATATAAATATAGTAGATATAACTATATAAAGAATTATAATTAGTGGTTGTATTAAAGGTCTCTGATCTATTTAAAGTCATATGCTTCTCCGGGACCCTTTAAAGGTAGTTGCACCCAGTTATTAGCTTTTGCCTTATTTATTTACTAAATACTACTAGTTCTAAGGAACTATAGATCCTATAGAGGAAACCTCAAGTAATAAGACATGGTTAGTTAATATAATAAGTAATAAATAGGGAAGGTATAGGCTTATCTATTATAGTTACTTTTTGAAGATTATAGTTACGTAATACTAGTACTAGCTAGCTGATAGTACTTATTACTAGCTATTAATACTAGCTATTAAAATTAGTAGTCGCTAGCTACTAATATTAATAATTACTAGCTATTAACAGCTATTAGCAAATACTAGTAGCTAGTAATAGTTACTATATAGTTTACGTAATCGGAAAACACATAGCTACTAGTCACGCTTACTTACTATAGGATTTGAACCTACTATTCTTACTATAATAGTAAAAGCTAGCTAGATATTAAACTACTATATCAAGCGGGAAACTTTATTAAGTATTATATATATATAAATATTAATTATATTATATTAGAGTAATTTAAGATCATAATAATTAGTAATTATCATAAAGGTNATATATAATTAGGGGGCAAAATCTAGTATATATTATATATAACTAAATATAGCTAAGTATACTATACGAAGCTCTATTTTAAGTAGTTTAAGTAAAGCGAGGCTTATAGAGATAGCGCTGCGGCTAAGGTTTCTTCCGGCAAAAACTCTACTACTTAAGTATATTATTCCTGATATAAGCTAGCTTTTTGAATAATACTAACTAAATATTCTATTCATATCTTATAAGACGTTTTTTAATAACCCTGTTACTTTTATTAAGCTTTTACCCCTATAATAGGAAAAGTAGTACTATCCTTAGGTTATTTAGGTATTTCCTATTTACTAGGGGGTATTTTAAGTATCTCTATATTTCTAGTATTTCTAACTTTTCGAAATTCTTCTTCTTACTATACTTTTAAGCGGTTTAACTAGTCTATTATATTAATCTAAGTAATAAAAGTATAAAATTAGTAGTTTTAGAGAGGTTTTATTAAACTATTAGCTATAAAGTCCCCTAAAAGTATATATTTAATTTTAAGATTTTCCTATTAGGTTTTTTACTATAACTAGTAGTTATAGATATCTATATATATTAACTTTATATATAATTATACTATTTTAGCTATTATAAAATATATTATGTACTACTTATTATACTAGATTCGGATAACTAAGTAATATATATATATTGTTTATTTTTACTAAATATATTTATTATAAGGTTTATTTAAAGTATAGTAATAAAGTAACTACTCAAAATAGTTTCTTGAGTAGCTTAGGATAATACTAAAAGCTCTACTTTAGTTATTAAAATAGTAATAGTATTCTATTTATTAATCTACTATACTATTAAGCTTCTCAAGAAGTATAAAATATATATTTAAGAGTTCTCTTAATTATTACTATTATCTATAAAACTAGTACTTATAATAATAATAAAGCTATTAATTAGAATACTAATTTTATAGCTAAATTTGAAATAAAAGGTTTTCATTTCGCTGAAATATTATATTATTTATTTAGTTATAATATAGTAATTATCTAAAACGTTCTAATTAAAACATAATAATTAGCTTATTATGTAAATGATATCTAGTCTTATTATAACAATAATATAAATAATAAAACTAATATTTTACTATGAGTACTTAGTTTCTATATAGGAAATCTAATTATACTATAAGAGGAATTCGTTAGGTTTTAAAAGTGTTTCGAATTATTTAATATATTATATATATTTTATAAAATACTTAAAAAACTTGTTGTTATATATTACTTATAACAACTATAACTATTATATTACTTAATAATAAATAACATGAATATTAAGAAATTACTATAAGTTTTTATTTCCCTTGAAATAATATTTCTTTTAGAAATCTACTAATAATATCTTAGTTGTATTGAAGGTCTCTGATCTATTTAGAGTCATATACCTCTCGGGAACCCTTTAAAGGAAACTATACCTAGTATATTAAACCTTATAGATACTACTAGTTCTGAGGAACCGTTTTAATCGGAGAAAACCTCAGGTAGTAAACGCGGTTAGTTAATATAATAGGTGATAAATAGGGAAAGTATAGGCTTATATCTATTATAATTACTCTTTAAGGATTATAGTTATATAATACTAATACTAGCTAGCTAGTAGTACTTATTACTAGCTATTAATAGTTACTAGCTATTAACAGCTGTTAGTAGGTACTAATAGCTAGTAGTAGTTACTATATAGTTTACATAATTAGAAGGTATACATATACTTACTAGTTACGCTTACCCGCTACAGGATTCGAACCTGCTACTTTGACTATAATAGTAAGAGCTAGCTAGATGTTAAACTACTACGTCAAGGAGGTATCTACTAATAATATAAGTATTTCAAATATATCTTTTAAGGGGAAAGAAAATATATAATTATTAATATAGAAGAAGAAGATAATATACCTCTTAAGCTAGTGATATACTTTTCGTATAGTAAATTTGAAGCTAAAATATTTAAAGTTTACTTCTAAGTAATATTACTCGAAGAAAAGAGACTTCTAAAAACTATATAGTATTTTATTTAAGTAGTAGATTTTACTTAGTATTTAATAACCTAGTAGTATTTCTATATAAATAACTTTATTTAATACTATATATATAACACTATTAACTATATTATATTAGAATAGTTTAAGATTAAAGTAGTTAGTAATTATTTTAGAAATTCGAAATAATATACTTACTAGAATTATTATATAAGTCTTATAGTTATCTTATAGCTATTAATTTCTATAAATAATTAGGTAAGTTTTGATTTTCAAGAAATATTTATGTTTATTAAACTTATAAGTATAAACCTAGTAATATTTTAAAATCTTTAAACCTTTTACGAGAACTCTATTAACCTTACTTTAGGAATATAATTCAATATAGTTCCCGAGATAAGTTTATTTAGCTATTACTAGTATTTTAGTATATAGATCAATAAAGATTACTAAATAAAATATAGGTAATAGTTATAGTTTTTATTATAAGATTTCTAGAATAAAAACTTCTATTCTCCTATATTTTAAGTAGTTTCTAATATCTAATTCACTTTATAGCTAAAGTTTATTATTAAAAATCCTAGTATCTATATTTTAGAGGTTTTAAGAAAGTTAAATTTCTAGGACCTTTTCTAGTTAACTATTTATATAACTTTATAATTATAAATAGAAGTATTTTAGAATATTTAAAAATAACTAAAAGTACTAGCTAAAAAGTTAACCTTAAATAAAGATTTCCTAGCTATTCTAATATAATACTTTATCTATCCCTTATACATAACCTTCTCTAGGAATACCTGAATTCCTCGCTTTTTTATAGTTTTATTTATATAAATAAGATTATAGAAGAATATGATAAATAACTCTAGAAAGGTTATTAATACGAATTTTATAGTTTTAAATACTTTATAAAGTTCAGGGGTAACTACTATATAGATANTTACTTATATTCTATTTAGTAATATTTCTTTATTTGTATATTATCATTATAGTAGTAACTAAATAAGTTTATCTTAGTAGTTGTATTTAATTGTAATTGTAAAGTAAATTTAGTGAAGTTTTCATGATGAGCTTGGAAGCTTTAAAGTATTATTAAGTTTATATTTATAAGTTTGATAAGTATAGATATTTCCAAAAATTAAAACTTAATCAGATATTTATAAGGATTAATAGTTTTTAGATAATTATAAGATTTATATAATTATGCCAGTAAATATATTATTTTAAATATTTAGAATAATTAGGAATTTACCTGTTTAATATACTAGTTTAATATCTAGCTAGCTTTTACTATTTTATAATAAGAATAGTAAATTCGAATCTTGTGATAAATAAGCGCGACTAGTAGCTATATACTTTCTAATTACGTAAACTATATAGTAACTACTACTAGCTACTAGTACTTACTAATAGCTATTAATAGCTAGTAACTATTAACGTTAGTAGCTAGCAACTACTAATATTAATAGCTAATATTATTAATAGTAGGTAATAGGTACTATTAGCTAGCTAGTATTAGTATTATATAACTATAATCCTTAAAGAGTAACTATAACGGATAGGCTTATATTTTCCCTATTTATTACTTATTATATTAACTAAATATATTTATTACTTGAGGTTTTCTCTATTTAAATAGTTCCTTAGAACTAGTAGTATTTATAGGGTTTAAAGTACTAGGTATAGCTTTCTTTAAAGGGTTCCAGAGAAGTATATAACTTCAAATAGATCAGAGACCTTTAATACAACTAACATACTTATTAAAAAACTAATAAAAGTATACTTTTTGAGATAGGTTAGCTAGTTATATTTTAGTCTTATATTTATAATTATAATAAGAATATTTATAACTATAAATATAAAAGTAAAATATAGTTAGTTTTATAGTATTATCTTTTCGAGTAGTTTTGAAAAGTTTCTAGTATAGTATTTACTAGTTTAAAAAGTATATTAGTATTTAGTCATAAAGAAATACTATAACTTGTAGGTATTTAAGCTAGAAATTATAAAGTAACTTACTCTTTTATCTTATTACTTTTATATAAGATTTAATGGTTACTCTAATATATTTAGTATTTCATTTCACTCCTAAGTATATAAAATAGATAGTTTAAGGTATATATTTTAAGAGGTTAAATCTGATTTGAACTTCTTATATTTTATTATTATATTCAAAAACCTTAATATTAATACTATACTAGTATTCAAGGAGTATAATAAAATTCTTAAATACTTTAATTATTATAGTTCTAGTATAGTTAATAAAATAGAAGTCTTAAAAGTAATTAGTAGTTTAATTTATAAATATCAAAATAGAGGTATACTTACTATAGCTTTAGTAATAGAAGTAGAGGTTAAAAGTAATATATTTCTCAGGGGTAGTATATAAAGTATTTTCGTGTTTTATATAGCGAACTTTTCGCTTAGCTTTACTAACATTACATATTTTATATATTCTTTAAGTAGGCTAGTAACTATTATACTTCAAATAGTTATCAGTAATCCGAATACTTTATATAATTAAGATAAAGTAGTTTAGAGGCCTTTTACTAGAATACTTTAAATACTAGTACTAGAGCTAATTATTATCTTTTTGGGGTTTTCGAATAGTATTTATAGTATACTACTAATACTAGTAATATCTAGGAGAAAGCTTATACTATACTGATTATATAGTTAAAATAGTTGATTATTTATAAGGTATATAGTACCTAAGGATTTACTAGTTATATTCAATATTAATAGCTACGATTTTAGAGTAATTATTATTTTATAATTAAAGTAAGTAATCTAGTTTAATATCTTATTAATAGTTTTACTTTTATAATTATTAAAAAGAGATAAAGCTTATAATTACAGTAGTATAGAAGGTGATATTATAGAAATATAGTTTGATTTGTTTGTTTTCTATAGTTTAAATAAAGATTTCGGCGTTTCTATAGCTTTTAATTAATATAAGTTTTATATTATATCAAATATAATCTCTCATAGGAGTTCTTTAAAAAGTTATAAAGTACTTTATACTTTAGAAGATATAAATTAAAGTATTTAAATTGAGGATAAAAGAGTTTTAGAGAAAGTATTATTAAAATCCCTCTTCGTAATATATTTACTACGTAGTATTATAGCTAATATAATTAGAAAACTAGTTATATAATTACTATTATCTAAAGTTTTGAATTTCTTTCAAGAAATCTAGATTTGAAGTAAGTAATTATTTGATATTCTTTAGTTAAAGTATTTACTTTTTAGTTTTTATAGGTTAACTAGGGATAGATATAATAAGAATACGCTAAAGGGTAGCTTAGCTTATATTTTAGAGAATATAGGAATTTATTTAAGCTTTAGAAGTATCTCTTATTATTTTAAGAGTTTGAAATAATACAAGGGGCTTTTATTAAAATATGAAAAGTACTATAACTTATCTTACTATACCAGAGAGTTTTAGGGAAATACTACATAGCTTTAATAATAGTTAAGATAACTTTATCTAGGAATACGTAATCTAAATAGTTATAGATTATAGATATATGGTTTAATATATAGGATTTAATTAGTAATTAAACCAGTAAAATTATAAATTTATAAATTTAAAGTATTCTAGTAATAGAAAGAATATAGTTGACTATTCAAGTTTTATATATAATACTTTACTATTTCTGAAATTATATTGTAGTTATTATCTTTATAGTAAAGTATTTAAGCTTAAGAGATTAGAGTATTTCATAGTATATTAAAATAGTATTTTAGAAATATAAGTTATTTATAATACTAAAGTAGTTATAGAAGTTTATAACCTATATTACTATATCCTCTTCTATATAGTAATATTAGTATTATAGTGTTTTTTTTATAACCTATATTACTATATTCTTTTTTATATAGTCATATTAGTATTATAGTATTTTACTCATATACTTAAGGATTTAACTTATTAGGTAGGTTTAGTTTAACTATTTATATTAGTAGTTTCGAGCTTTTAAAGTATAGAAATTATAGAGAATTATATAAATGTTTAGGTTTTTCTTAGTAGAATCTATAATATCTTTTATATAAACCTCTTTAGTAATATTTACTAGGAATTATTAATTTTCTTTATAGTTAACTTTTCTAGGGGTAAAGCTCTTAAAAGTACTTGATTTAGGTATTTTATAAGCGTATTAGTAATATCTAGTTTTTAGAAAGTTACTTAAAAGTAACTTTCTATAGAAATTCTAAAACGAAACTTTAGCAACTATTAAACTTAAAATTAAAGTAATCTTATAAATTATAAGCTTTAGTTTCTACTTAAAAATTATTATACTAGGTAAGTTATTAATTAGCTCTTTTAAAACCTAAAAAAAAGGTATTTCTAATAGATATTTCAATATTTAAGATATATTAGTTCGGTATAATATATATTCTTAGTTTAGTAGCTTTTTAGTTTTATAAGATTCTTAATTATTATATATAATTAGGGGGTAAAATCTGGTTTATATTTTATATAACTAAATATAGCTAAATATGTTACGTGAAACCTTATTTTAAGTAGTTTAAATAAGGTAAAGTTTATAGAGATAGTGCTATTGCTAAGGTTTATTCCGGTGAAAACTCTACTACTCAAGTATATTATTCCTGATAGTTTCTATATTCTAGGACTACGTATTTTTCAAACCTAGTTCTACTACATATCTAATTAAACTTATAGAGCTTTTAGTAATATTATACTCAAGGGAAAGAATTCATAATAAAAAACTATAGAGTAGTTAGTATTATATCTATATATTATATTTTATTTAAACTATTTCAAAAATAGTTATATATTATATATTTAATTATATTTAACTTAATAAACACTTAATATAGTAATTCAATATTGAGCTAATTTGTATTATTTTAGAGTAAGAATAGTAGGTTTGAATTCTATAGTAGATAAGTATATCTAAGAGTTATAAGCTTTCTAGGTATATAAATTAAATATAATAACTAATCTTAGTAATTAGTTTTTACTTAAAACTATTTATAACTAGTATTGGTCAATAGCTAGTAATAGATACTAGTAGCTAATTAGTATCTAATATAATATAATAACTTATTATCGTATTCTATTAAGTAATTATAATAAATATAAGCTTATATAAATCTTGTATTTATTAATTATTATATTAATTAATCACATTATTAATAACCGAGGTTTTCTCTATCTTCATAGTTCCTTAGTACTAGTATTATCTATAGAATTTATAATGTAAGAGGTGGGTATTAAGTATAACTTCCTTTAGAGAACCCCAAGAAGTATATAATTTTAAATAAATTAGAGACTTTTAATATAACCAATGAATATTTAACCTTACTAGAAGGATCTTTAGATTTATCTTTTGATTATATATAAAAGGTAAAGGTTCTAAAGTATTAAAATAGTAATAGTCTAAAAGTAAGTATTATAAATTCTTGAAAGTTCTAACTATTTAAATATTAACTAATAATTTTTCCAGTTTAATTTCGACACGAAGCAGTAAGTAGTTTACATAATAAAACATATCTTACATAGCAGTTATAGTTTACAACTTATAACTCTATTTCAATTATAGAAACAAGTACTTATTAAAGTTTATTCTTATACCTAACTTGAAAAACTAGTTGCAAAATTCTTTCTAAAAAGTAGATAGTATTCATAAGTTTTTAATATATTTCAATCTAATGTTTTTGAGGCTTCTATTTATATAAAAGTAAAGTATGAAGAAGTCTATTTACTTGTGATGAATACTACCAGGAAAATTAATATACAATATATTATAGCCTTTATCAAAAAGAATCTAAAGATATATCTAATTCTCTATTATCTCTATATATTAAGATCTTAAAGTTACCAACTTAGATATGTCAATGAGATTTATGAAACATAGTAGATCTTTAGAAATATAGAGAATATATATTGAGATTGATATTATCATATAGGAATAAATGTAGTTATATAATTTCTTTACTAATTGAATATTATAAATAACTTCAATTTCTATAGTATCTTTAGTAATATATAAGGCTAGATCTAAGGTTACTTAACTGAAAGATAGTATGAAATACTATTTTTTTGAAATAAAGAAGTAAACAAAAAAACTTCATAAGCACTGGAAAATATATATACGTATATATATATCAAAATTAATATATAACATTTATTGAAGCTTTACTTAAATGAAAGAGTCAATATGAAATATCTAAGTATAGCTCTAGCTAGAAATTGAAATATATTTTATAATATTCCTCTCTTCTTTCTAACTATTATCTCGTAGAACATTACAATAATATAAATATTTATCAGATACAAATGTAAATACATATACTTATAATATATTATACATAACAGCTAATATATATATATTTATATTTATAAAATAAAGATTCTTAATATTATATATATATATATATATATATATATATATATATATATAAGAAGGGCTGATAGCTTGCTTTCTAATATCACTAATAGTAGATACATACCCCCTAAAGTATAACTTTAGCCCTCCTATCCCCTACTAACTACTATAGCTAGCCCTAGCTAATGTAAGGCTAAACCCTTTATAGCTATAATAACTAGTATACCTATACTGTATTAACCTTTTTAATAATAAACAACTAATAACTTTTTCTATAATAACCTAATACTTTTATATCCTTATACATTCACACCTTTATAGTTAGTAATATATAATTCGAATATCTCGAGATATTGAATTACTACTAATTATAAATACTCTATTTAAGTATATATTTTAATCTTAATATCTATAATTTGAATATTCCCTAAACTAAGCTTTACCTACTCCTAAAATAAAACTTTATACTACTAATATAAACGTTCTC
>RYZW01001631.1:0-12414 GCA_004367215.1 Colletotrichum trifolii | reverse complement strand
TTATTTTATTTATAGATAACTATATATATCTATTTACTAGGTTTTCTATAATATATACTTTTAACTTTTCTAGTTATTATTTATTTAGTAGATATATAAATTTATAGAATAGTTTCTTATTTAGTTCTAGTTTAATAGTATACTTAATATCCTCGAAGACTAGGATTAATTTTATTATAACTTTATTAAATATTCCCTATTTACTTATAAACTCCTTAGGGATATCTATAATTATAATAACTTTATATATTTCCCTAAAAGCTTCTATATAAACCTTAAGGTTATTATTTATTTTACTAATATATAATATATCAGTAGTTTTATTATTCTTAATAATCTCTTAAATAAATATTTCTAATTTAGTAATAGATATCTATTTATAATACTAGGTATTTATCTAAATATCTATTATCATACTTTCTTAGTTTATAAAATACTATTTTAATAAAAGATCTATATATATTTCTAATTAACAAATACTAGTAAATAATTAGTATCATTTCTACGGGTAATTATTTAAGTTTATAAGAAAGAATATTAGCTACTAAAACTTCACTAACTTTAATACTAAGCTATTAAATCTTTCTAAAACAAATATAATTATTCTAGCTAGGATTAGTATTAGTAATGTAGCTAGCTATTTACTAATAAAGTTTATTTATTAATATAAATTTATATTTACTATTATTTACTTTTCTCTAATACTTTAGAGAATAATTACTAAGTTTTTAACTATTTCCCCTATAAATACTAATTTCTTAGTCAATATAGGGATTATTAGTTCTATTTCTATATTTACTTATTTCCCTAGATCTTTTTAATATAAAGATTAGTACTAATACCTTAGATTAAAATATAAGAGCTTATAATACTATATCTTTAGCTAATTATTAGTATTCAGTTTATATTGATTTTAATCCTATAATTTATAGTTCTATACTTTGTCTTACTATATAAAATATATTTCTATGATTTGTAATATAGCTTATATATATATATATAGCTTAAAATAAATATAGTATTACTTAACCTTTTAGTATCTTATTACTATCTACTTAGTATTAATAGGGTTAATAAACCTATTTAGTTTACTCTTTTTAAAAGTAATAGTAACTAGAAAAGCTATAAGTTTATATAAGTTTATATAAGTTTATATAAGTTTATATAAGTTTATATAAGTTTATATAAGTTTATATAAGTTTAGATAAGTTTATATAAGTTTATTTATATTTTCTATGTTATATTAGTTTACTAATATAATAATATTAGAATTCCTAAAGCTTCTTAGTTTCTATTATAATATCTCTAGTTTTTAAGATAGGAATATTAAGTTTCTTTATTTCTGTTTTTAAGCCTAAGTACAAATAGTAGAAATAGACAAACGTTTCTCTTTTATTCTAATTAAATCTAAATACACGTAGATTTTAAAATGATACTAGCTATTTAATATAATACTATATAGGTAACTAGTATTTTCTTTATTATATTTCTTCAACCTTCTATTTATATAACTTGTCCTATATTTCTAGGTTAATATATTATTAGTAAATAAATATAATAAAATTACCTTAGGTAGGTTTATCTTGTAAACTAGCTTTATAGTCTTTCTATTCTATCTAGAGTTAGGGTATTAGTTTTATAAATATTTATCAGGTTTATTAGTTAAATATATTATTTAGTTAGATCTAGTAGTTGTTTTTAATAGTTGTGATTTAGTTATTAATTTCTTTAGTTATCATATTTCGTTATCATTTTATAGTTATATAAAAGTGGTTTTTCCTAATTTCTAAGTAGTCTAGGTATTACTAATTACTCAGCTAGTTATTAGATAAGAGTTATAGTTTGTTTTTACTTAATTCTTTATTATGTTTGTATTTATTTTTAGTATATTACTACTTAGGGTTATATAGTTTCAAGTATTTTACTTATAATACTTACTAGGTCTAGTTTAGGTAGGAAAAGTCGTTATGATAATGCTTAGGATTGTTTATTAAATCTAGATATTAGTTATTAAAAACCTAGTAATTACTTAGCTTTTAGGAGTATAGTAGGAGTTACTTCATTTTTTCTTCTTATATTAGGAGGTAAGTATTCTTTCCTTTAAAATATATTTCATATAATATTTTCTAATAAGTACGTTTTCTTAATTTCTTGAATATACTATTAGTAGAAGTTTGTATTAATATTAGGTTTTAAATTATGTTAAGCAGTATATAAGAAGTATTTCTTAAGGTTATTTTCCCCTAACGTAACTATCTTATTATTATTATTATTTTACTTATTTAATCTTTAGGAATAGTATAGTATAATAGTAGTCGTCTTACTATATATTTCTACTAAGTTAAGTATAAATTATCAAAATTTATTAAGGTTTATATTAAGTTTATATCTATAGGGTAGTTATTTCCTATAATATTAATTACTATTGAATATTCTTATTGAGACTAATTACTTAAACAATTAAGCAGAAGTAATAGAATTATAAGAATATAGTTTAAGGTTTTAACTAAGAAAAGTTTAGATATATAAATAAAGTTTATATTATTATATAAACTATTACTTAAAAGATCTAAGTTATAACTTTTTTACTAAAAATCTTTCAAGTATTTTACTAGCTAGCTACTAGGCGTACCATATAGTTTATTTATTATATCGATATAATTTCCCTAGCTCTAATACTAAACTATTAAAGCCCTTTTAAAAATATATATAAGTATTTTAGCTAAAACTAGTCCTAGTAATATAACTAGCTATTTACTCATAAAGTTTACTTATAAGTATAAATATATATTTACTATTACTTCCCTCTCTTTAGTACTTTAAAGAATAATTATTAAGTTTTTAGTTATTTTCCTTATAACGACTAATTTCTCAGCTAGTATAAAAACTGTTAGTTCTATTTCTATCCTCGTTTATTTCTTTAGATCTTTTTAATATAAAAACTAGTATTGATAGCTTAGATTAAAATACGAAGCCTATAATATTATACTTTTAGCTAGTTATTAGTATTGAGTTGATACTTATTTTAGTCTTATGGTTTATAGTTATATATTATATCTTATTGTATAAGAAATATACCCCTATAATCTATAGTATAACTAATATATATATATATTCTTCTAGCTTAGAATTAATATAGTATTACCTAACTTACTAGTATCTTATTACTGTCTACTTAGTATTAATAAAATTAATAGACCTATTTAGCTTATTCTTCTTAAAAAATAGTAGTAACTAGAAAAATTATACGCTTATATAAATTTACTTTTATTCGTTATTTTTTATGTGTTTACTAATATAATACTATTAAAATTCCTAAAGTCTTTTAGTTTCTATTATAATATTTCTAGTTTTTAGGATAAAAACATTAAGTTTCTTTATCTTTTTCTTTAAACTTAAGTATAAGTAATAGAAATAGATAGAAACCTTTCTTTTATTTTAATTAAATCTAAATATATAGTTGTATTGAAAGTCTCTGATCTAATTTAAGTCATATGTTTCACGGAACCTTTTAAAAGAAACTATACCTAGTATTCGGCTCTTACCTTATATACTCTATAGATAATACTAGGGCTAAGGAACTATTTAAATAGAAGAAACCTCAAATAGTAATGATATAGTTAGTTAAAGATAATAGCTAATAAATAGAAAGTATATATATACTTATACTTATATCTGTTATAGTTATTTATTATAGGATTATAGTTATATAATACTAATATTACTAGCTAGTAGCGCCTACTACTAGCTATTAATAATTACTAGTTATTAATTGTTATAGTAGGTACTAATAGCTAGTAGCGGTTACTATAATTAGTTTATATATTCAGAAAGTATATAGCTATTAGTCGCATTTACCTATTATAGGATTCGAACTTACTATTTTTGCTATAATAGTAAGAGCTAGCTAGACGTTAGACTACTACGTCAAGCGGGTATTAAATCTAAATATATCTAAATTCTAATATAGTATTAACTACTTAGTATAATACTATATGGATAACTAGTATTCTTTTTATTATACTTCTTCAAGCTTCTACTTATATAATTTCTCCTATATCTCTAGATTAATATACTATTAGTATATAAAGATAACAAAATTAGTTTAGGTAAGTTTATCTTCTAAGTTAGCTTTATAGTTTCTCTATTCTATCTAGAGTTCAAATACTAGTTTTATAAATATTTACTAAATATATTAATTAACTATACTATTTAGTCAAATCTAATAGTTATCTTTAATAGCTATGATTGAATTATTAATTTATTTAACTAGGAAAGGTTTAGAAATATGAATAGGATCTATATTACTATATAAACTATTATTTAAAAGATCTAAATTATAATCTTTTACTGAGAACTCTTCTAGTACTTTGCTAGCTAGTTACTAGGTATATTATATAGTCTGTTTATGATATCTTTATATTTATATATAAGTGTTCCTAGTATTTAGTAATTATTAATATAGTTATATAAAAAGTCTCTAATGTATATCAAATTATATATTTCTTAGAAACTTCATAAGAGAAACTATATCTAGTAATTAACTTTTACCTTATAAACCTTATAAATACTACCAATACTCAAAAGCTATTTAAATAGAGAAAGCTTTAAATAGTAAAATATACTTAATTAATATAATAGTTAGGAAATATAGAAAGTATATATATAAAAAAGGAAAGTATAGACTTATATTTATTATAGTTACTTATTATAAGACTATAGTTATATAATACTAGATACTAGCTGACTAGTAATACTTATTACTAGCTATTAATAATTACTAGCTATTAATAATTAGTAGTAAGAACTGATAGCTAGTAGTAGTTACTATATAGTTTACGTAATTGGAAAACATATAGCTATTAGTTATACTTACTTACTATAAGATTCGAACTTACTAATTTTACTATAAAAAAGTAAAAGCTAGCTACATATTAAACTACTACATTAAAGAGGTATATTCAACAATTATTTCATAGATGTAAAATACTTTTATTTTCCCAAAATCATGAATTATAATAGTAATTTAAGTTAAGGTATCTAATTATAATAAGTATTAAATAGCATCAGATAAGAAAACTAATAATAGTAATAGAAACTTAAAGAAATTCTAATATAAATTAACTTCAAAGCTTTATTATTTAACAATGCTTGATATTATAATAATAGACTTATAACTATAATAGTTATTACAGTTATATTAAAAGTCTTTAATCTATTAAAATCACACATCTCTCGGGAACCCTTTAAAGGAAGCTATACCTAGTAGTCAGCTCTTGTTTTAGCTCTTACTTTATATATTTTATAGATAATACTAGGGTTAAGGAACTATTTAAATAGAAGAAACCTCAAGTAGTAATAATATAGTTAGTTAATTTAATACCTAATAGATAGAAGGTATATATAGAGGGAAAGTATAAGCTTATATTTATTATAGTTAATTTTTAAGGATTATAATTAGGGGAAGGGCTGATAGCTTGCTCTCTACTACGACTATTAGTAGATATATTACCCCCTAAAATACAACTTTAACCCTCTTACCCCCCTACTAACTACTATAGCTAGCCCCTAGTAAATCTAAGGCTAAACCCCTTATATCTATAATAGTTAGTATACTTACCTTACGTTAATCTTTTTAATAATAAATAACTAATAACTCTTTCCGTAATAACTTCACACCTTCACACCTTCACGCCTTTATAGCTATTACGCCTTCACGCCTTCACGCCTTCACAGCTATACATAATTCGAATATCTCGAGATATTTAATTACTACTAACTATAAGTACTCTATTTAAACATTTATCACGACTTTAATATCTATAACCTTAATGTTTTCTAGACTAAGCTTTACTAACCCTTAAGA
The DNA here is from genome assembly GCA_004367215.1 of Colletotrichum trifolii. Lineage (NCBI taxonomy): Eukaryota > Fungi > Ascomycota > Sordariomycetes > Glomerellales > Glomerellaceae > Colletotrichum > Colletotrichum trifolii. The sequence goes on along the minus strand of RYZW01001631.1, from coordinate 6,548 downwards.
CGAGATTTTATACTACTAATATAAAAGTTCTCTACTACTAATATAAGTTAACTTATAATTTCTATATAAGTATAGCGGGATTAGGCTTATTCTTATTAGTAAATAATTTTAATATATTAATTATAGCTAATTTATAAATAAAACGTATCTAAATACGGATATTCCTAGTATAGTTAAATAGTTTTTAAAACTTCTATAATTATATTATTATAATATTCTAAAATATCTAGTAACTAGTATTATAATAATATATTAATATTAAAGTATTACTTAATTAATATTTAATCCCTAATATTATTAGTTTAGTATAGTAAATTATAAGTTAGCTAGATAATCTTTTTTTAAATATTTATAAGCTATTTGTTAATTATAATACTTAGGATAATTTTGTTAAGGTTTATTTTAATAAAGTAATAGTTTTAGTTATAATAATTATAGCTAGATATTTCTATATTTATTTTATATTTCTTTTTTTATTAGTAGCTGTATAGATTTCGAGGAGATTTTAGTTCTATTATAAAAATATAGTATACTATTACTCTAGTTACTAGACTTTACTAAAAATAGTTTAAATATAGAAGAATAATAGATTACGGATACCTAGCTCTTATAAGTATTCTATTCTATTCTATTTTTAAGAGGTTTATAAAAGTTCTTAATTTTATAATTTTAGTAGTTATTTTTAGCTATATATATTAAGCTTTAGTCTTAATAAAACTCTCCCTATATAGACTATTACTACGAGGTCTTCTACTACTATAAGGTTAAATATTAGAACTAGAAGTATAATTATCTATAACAATAAGTAATTTTATTAATATTTTAACTAGTTATAAGCTAGTATTAGTATAACTATTGATATTAGGTAAAATTTATTGTTAAATCTATATATAGGGTAAAGAGCTAAGATACTATTCCAGGTATGGAGCAAAAGTAACCAAATAAGGATTATAATTAATTATATAATACTAATACTTACTAGCTAGTAGTATTTATTACTAGTTATTTATAGTTACTAGTTATTAATAGCTATTAGTAAGAGCTCATAGCTAGTAGTAGTTACTATATTTAGTTTACGTAACTAGAAAGTATTAACTAGTTTTACTTACCCGCCGCAGGATTCAAACTTACTACTCTTACTATAAAATAGTAAGAGCTAGCTAGACGTTAAACTACTATGTTAAGCTAGTCTATAATAGTAATATATATAAATAATATATTAATTATTAGATCAATGAAAATATTACTAAAGTCTTTTTATAAACGAAACAGAATATTAAAATAAATCACCTAGAAATACCCCCTTTAGAAATTTATCTATAATTTAATAAACATAAAATAATAATTTCATAAGAGAATTACTTAAAAAGAAAGATCTAAAAACTTCAGAGGATTCCTCTATCTAGCTATTATTTTAGTAGAAATAGAAACCTAAAACTTTACTTCATTAGTAAAAAGGTATATTGATAAAATACTATGATAATGATATTACTAAGCTTTAAGAAAACTATAATTTATTATTTAAATAACGTAATTGAACTTATTATTGAATTATAAACTATAAGTGAGATTTTTATATACTTCTAAAGATATTTATAGAAAGAAAGTACTTTATTTTGTCTAGTATATTAGGATACAAAAAAGATACTATATTTATTATACTATTAAGAAACATTGAGATAATAACCTAGATTCTCATAAGTATATAAATAATAAATATACTGGTCATAAAACTATATCCAAATTAACAATTATATCGATATACTTTATCACTAGAAGGTTAATATTATAAAACCTCTAATATTAAATTATTATAGTACAATTATCTATAGAAGTTAGATATTATATAAAATCTAATATTATTTCTAAAGCTATATAGATTTAGAATTTCCTTAGTAAAATAGAACAGATAATTACTAAGTCTATATTTATACAAGTGAATAATATTAAATTAATTATACTTATCAGGAGAGAAAGCTTAAGCGATAACGTAATATATATATAAATTTATAATTGCTTTATAAGGAAAATAGTAAGCTAAAATTAAATGATTTTCAAATATAAGGAAACTACTAATAGTACTACTAATAACTTTATAAAATCTCTAAGAAAACTACCATGAAAATAGATTAGAAACCTTATAGGTTTTAAAAGATATAAAAACCTAAACAATAATATTAAAATAGTAGAACTATCATTTTAGTAAGAAGAAATATAATAGAGAAATCTTAAGGTACTTAATAAGAAATCCTAGAGATTTCCTAGAAAAATACTATTCTAGAAATATCTATAAAAACTATAGAGTCCTAGAAATAAAAATATAATAATTTAAAATCTATTAATAAAGATCAGGTTTATAGCTATAAAGATATATAGTATTACTATTAAGGTTATACTCAATAAATATATAAGGAGGGAGCTTGTCTTTTATATATAGTATCAAATTAATTATAACTATTATACTAACGACTACTTCGTATTCCTGATCCCTGTTTGTAGCCTCTGTTACAATTCAGACCGGGGACAAGTCTGAAGACCGCCTAACACTCTGGCTGCGCCTGGAATTTATACAGAGAACCCTATGACATTGAACTGGGTATTTCGCCATGATGCCAGCGCCAGTGCTGATGATCCGCCGTGGACAAAAACTGCCTGCAATGACCTTGGACTTGGCACCCTTTGCCCACCATCGTCGGTTAACCTCACATCGAAGTCCAGCACGGCGTCCACAACCTCGGTAAGCTCGAGTGGTTTCTAAAGTACTCGCTCAGATCCCCTGACTTCATCTAGAATCTCCCGGTCTAGCTACGATCCACACCCGAGTCCTGCCGGGAAGAACGTTCTGGGAACCTCTGAGGCCGTCTTCAGGGCGAAGAGGGCTTCCCTCATCGCCTGTGGTGTTGTGGGAATGGGTTTGGGCATATACGCGGGCTTGTTGGTGTCCTCCGCCGCCTCTTCATTAGGTGGGGCTCCCGGAGTGGTACCGACACTTTCGACAGATCAGCCTACCATCTTCACGAAAAAGTCTGCTCTCCAGTTTGATGCAAGCCTGGAAGGCTCAGAGTGGCTGATGGGCATAACCTCTTTGAGGCAAAGGTTAGCTACAGAAGCTTCGGGACACGTCCTCGAAGTAGCCATAGGTACTGGGAGGAATCTGCCCTTCTATGACTTCAGCCAGATTATCCGGCCTCTAGCCGGGCCGCTATCGTTGGCGAACAAAGGCAAGACCTTCGACAGATCTGTAACAGCCAAGTCTATAATTTCCTTCACTGGAGTCGACGTGTCCAGTGAGATGCTGGAGATTACTACCGAAAAGCTTTCCAAGATCGTCCCCGATGTGGAAGTAGCACAGCCTAGGATTGGTGAACAAGATGGCGGGGAGGCAAAGTCGCACGCAGCAAATCAAATCCGACTCTTTCGCTCCGACATACAGGAGTTTATACCCTCTCCAGCCGTGTCAATAACCGGCGGGGCTGCTCAATATGACACGGTGGTACAAACGTTTGGCCTTTGCAGTGTGAGGGACCCGGCGCAGGTAATTCGGAATCTTGCGCGGATCGTGAAACCAGACACAGGCCGCATCGTTCTTCTCGAGCATGGCCGAGGCTCATGGGGTTTGGTCAACGGGCTACTGGATAAGTCAGCTGTATCTCATTTCCAAAAGTACGGGTGCTGGTGGAATCGAGACATCGTTGAAATTGTCGAAACCGCGGCGGCATCTACACCGGGTCTCGAGATAGTCACGATCGACCGTCCTTACTGCACACAGCTAGGAACAACACTCTGGATTGAGCTCAGAGTGAATCATTCTTGACAGCCAGCGAGGGATGTTCTGAAAGATGTTCGAGACGAGAAACCGGCTCAAGACGATGTTTGTAGATGACGCCTCAGGCGCGGACCATGCGCTAGTTGCAACGTCACGGCTGGACGAACGGCATGGGGAAACGGGGGAGTGGAAGAGAGAGGAGGTTTGGTGGTGCATTTCAGGCGTATCCTAGAAATATTTGGTCTCACCATGCCCCTATCCTTGGCAGCAGCCACAACCCACGATGTTTCTCAAAGTCTACCGGCCAAATGATGAAAATAATACGGTGCGCCTTTTCGTCCGTAGCAAGCGTCCCCTTTGAAAATACATGGCCCGACCATCCGCCAGCCAATAGTTGCCTCGTATCTGGCCGTTCCCGATACACATACTTAGAGGCTTTCGTTCGCCCATCGGCGAAAGTTTCACACTACAAGATAACAACACCGAATGCCTTCGAGGTCTCGCTTATTTCTCACCGTTCAAATCATTGTCAGGATGCGACGATGTACTTAACAGGAGTCAAGCAGGCCGTCAAGTTCGTCCAGTTCAATATTTTCCGGGCTACGATCCCACTCAGGTAGCGTTCCCAGCTTGAACCAGCTCTCACCTTCCGCATCCTTTTTGCCGGCTGGCTGTGTCGCCTTGAATGCGGGGCTGGCGAGAAAGTGAATGCTACCAAATGTCGTACTGGGAAAACCTCCCTGCTTTTCGTCGAACATGGCTTCGTCACGCGCCGTTTCACAAGCGGCGCCAACGCTGTGCTCAGCACATCCGGTGAACGAAAGCTCCCGCGCCAACTTACGTTTCTGGAGAACATCAGCTGTGCGCGTAAATTCTCGCTCGTCCTTTTCGAGAGGTGGCGAGGCGCTAAGGTGGGTTCGAATGTATCGAAAACAATTGGGGAGAGATCCGCCTGGGGTCGTAGGCATGGCGATATCGTCGTCGACGTCATCGAATTCAGGGGATGATAAGTCGACTTCTGGAGATGGGCTGAGATCTCTTCGCCGAGAGTCAGCTCCGTCGCCGTCGTCGGATCCAGAAGTGGTACTGGGCAGAGACGGCGACAAAACGAATCGTCGCAGAAACGATGATGCCGAGGAGTCGGTGAAGGCCTGTCGCCTCGGGCACATGGACAGATAAAAATAAGTTCGACGAGGGTGAACAGTCTCCAGTTCCCGCGCGAGAGGGCAGGGTCGCGAGGCATTCCAGGTAGAGCGCTTCAAGTAAGCAGCAAGACGAGAAGAGATAATGGCGGCGGGGTTGGCTGACCTGGGACAAACAGTCTTAGTGGGAAGGGAAGAATGAGACACAGATGAAATGTCAAATGTTTTAGCGCTTACTGCTGTACAGTGCTCAGGCGTTGGGACAAAATCGTTGCGAGCTCCTTGACAAGATGAGGCCGGTTTGCTGTCGCCTGCAACTGAACGATGACAGCCTCGACAATTTCGTCGTCGATATGATCAGAGTCGATCTTTTGCGGATGCGTGGTGCCGCCGCCCTTGGCTTGTAACTTCTGGCTGCTCTTTGGGGATGGCGGGGGAGGGTGTTCCGATAAAGCCTGGTCGTCGAATCGCATTGAAGATAAATCGTTGCCTTTCGGTCCCTCTAAATGGCAACGCTTCTGTCTCTTATTTGGATAATGTGCAGTTGACGCAGAGGGGCCGACGATGCGCGTCGACGAATGTTCCGATATTCTTCCATTGGCATTGACGGCCGCGACAGGATACCGATGTGAAGCTGTCCCCGGGACGTGAATCCCTAGGGACGGTAGAGAGAGCGACTTCCTGCGGGTATTGTAGGGCATCGCGGGTATAAACTCTGCGGACGGATCTATGAAAGAAGTTACACTCTCAAGCGATGGTACAATTGATGCTATTCACTTCTTGATATGGCGGGCGAAGATTTTATTGGGGAGAAAATGGGACTCAGGCGAGAATGTAAAATGTAGGGTCGCTCTATGTCCGGGATCCGGCCAGACGGGCAACGACGTTGGTAACGCGATTCAGGAGTTGAACTATGTTCAATTTTGTTGCACGTAATTAGGGGGCAAAATCTGGTGTGTATTATGTGTAATAAACGTGGCTACTGTCAGGAATAACGCGTTCGAGCGGCAGAGTTTTCGCCGGAACAACTCTCGGCCGCAGCACCATCTCCACAGGCCTCGCCTTACTTTAACTAGATAAAATAAGACTATACATATTACGCTTAGTTATATTTAGTTATATATAATATACACCAGATTTTACCCCCTAATTATATATAATAATTAAGAGTCTCATAATACTAAAAAACTACTAAGCTAAAAGTATATATTACGCTAAATCTNCTAAATCTATATATTTCGAATATTAAAATATCTACTAAAAATACCCCTATACTAATCCTTAAAAGAACTAACTAGTAGTTTACCTAGTATAATACCTTTTAAGTAGAAACTAAAACTTATAACTTATAAGATTACTTAAATCCTAAAATAATAATTCACTAAAGCTTCTTTTTAGAGCTTCCTCAAGAGCTACTTTTAAGTAACTTTCTAAAAATTAGATAATACTAACTAATATACAAAATACCTAAATTAGTTACTTTTAAAAGTTTAACCCCTAGGGAAATTAATTATAAGGAAAATTAATAACTTCTAGCTAATACTACTAAAGAAGTTTAAATAAAGGATATTATAGATTTTATAGAGAAAAGTTTAAAAACTTATATAGTTCTCTATAGTTTCTATACTTTAAAAACTTAA
>RYZW01001629.1:0-18627 GCA_004367215.1 Colletotrichum trifolii | reverse complement strand
CTAAAATATTAGTATAGGGCTAAAGAATACTAATTAGTACTCTAATATACTATAATATATACTTATAAATTAGTTATAGAAAGCTTTATTAATATACTAATTAGCCTTAAATATCTTTTAGAAGTTAATAAACTTTATAATAAGTATCTCAAATATTTCTTTTTTACTCTAATTAAAATTCTCAGCTATTATACTCCTAAGAATAATATTTTACTAATTAGAAAAATAAATCTAATAAATCTTATTAGTTTCGAAATACTGCTAAATATATATAACTATTTAATTAAAATTAGGGTTTTAGCTATAATATATAAGGTTATTAAAGTAAAAATCGAAAGCTCGGTCCTTTAGTATAATAGAGAATACTCTAGCTTATACGTATTATAAGATACTAAATTTAAAATAATAGTTATAAAAGATATTAACTTTAATCTCGAAAATATCATATAGGTTTCTACTATACTTTATACTTTTATTATATAACTTTATAAAATCTATAATATATTTAGTAAATAAGTTTTCAAATAGGGGAATAGGGGAAGTATAGGAGTAATATTTAGGATAGGGATATTATATATTACTATTATTTTAGTATACCTCTTACTAGTAAGGGGTTTCTATACTATTCTCCTAGTAATAGGAATTTACTATACTATACTATTTAGGGATTAGTAATCCTACTAGTAGTAGTAGAAATTACGTATTATATATAAGTAATAGAAGAGGTTAGGTATCTCGTGTAAGTAGTTAAAGTTACTAGGTATATCACATAAAGTTTTTAGATATTAGCTAAGTATTGACTATAAGTATTATAGCTTTAGCTTTAGGTTTAATAATATATAAGAATATCTCAATATCCTCTACTTTAAAGAAGTTGTAAACCTACTTAAAATAATTCTTAATATTAGTCCTAAAACCTAAAATCTACTTCTTTATTTTATTAATCTTATTAAAAGTCTAGAATATAAAATACTTACTTTAAACAAGTTAGTATAGTACTAAATAGATCTTCTTTTTTAATGTATCAATTTTAATCTTATAGTTAATAAAGAAGTCTTAGAAGTAACGGATAATATACTTATTAATAAATTACTATATTATTATAAGCTACTTATCGAAATCTATCTTAAAATAGTTAAAAGACTTATACTCATGGATCTCTAGATACTTATATTAGGAGATATAAAATACTATAAAAGTATTAATATCTTTAGTATTTACTTATATAAAGTTATTATAGTTGATTCTAAAAGGTTTTCTAAATAAATCTATATTAACAAAAAACTCAAACTAGTCTAAGATTATATATTTACTACTTAGGGTTATCTAAGCTATTACTTAAACTATTAGTATACTAAGGCTTACCTTAATATTTAGTTTCAAGTATAGTTTAGATATATTAATAGGGGGGGGGTATAGGAGTATTAAAAGGGGGATAAGTTTCGAGAGAATATAGGAATTTCGAGATACTATATAGGTTTCTTAAGTATAAGAGGTATAAGATACTATAAATCTCATATATTATAGGTATCTAGTAGTACTCCGAAAAATATTATATTCGCTAAATNTAAATCTCATATATTATAGGTATCTAGTAGTACTCCGAAAAATATTATATTCGCTAAATACTCTCTAGTATATACTAAAAAGTATTCTTTAAGTTTACTTCTTTAGTATTTTATAGAGTAAAATTAATATATTAACTCAAAAACGCTTTACTAGGGATAAAGGTAAAAGTAATATCTATAAAATATCTAAATTAATACTTATAATCTTATTTTATATAAACCTTAAATAGGGTTCATAATCACTTCTTCTTATATAAAAACCTTACTAATCTATAGTATAGTAGTAATAGATAAGTTAACTACTAATTAGTATTAGTTTATCTAGAAAGTAATATATACTATATATAATCTTATTATATAAATATAAAAAAGTCTAGTATTCATTATTATTATTATTATATTACATACCTACGCATAAGTATATAAAGCTCTAAATCTATAGTATAGTACTATTACTATAGTACTTAACTATAGCTAGTAACGGGTATTGCTAGGGGGGGTATGAGGGTATATAGCTATGTATGCCCTACGCCTATAAAACGTATAGACACGTATACTAAATTACGTATAGAGGCATATACGCCTCAGGCGTTAACGTATACCTTATAGTATAGTATTACTAATAATAAAATATCCGAATACGTTTAAATAGAATAGTAAATATCTTATATAAACTACTAGAGTTAAATAGTAACTAGTAGAGTTATATAGTAGCCTTAGTACTATATATGTTCTTATAATAGTAATATAATAGTTTATCTAGTTAATATTATAGCTAATAATAGTTATCTAAATTTAATAAGAGAGAACTAGTTAGAAATAGTTCAGCTAGATATTTCTTATTTAGAAATACTTTTTTATTTATTTTATAACTAATTTAAACTTAATAAAAAACTTAATAAATATCTATTTAAACTTTTAATAGAAATAGCGAGCTTTTTTAAAGATTTAGGTATTATAGTAAGGGTTTTTATAATATTTAGTAGGGTACTAGAAGAATATATCAATACTCTAATAATACTATAATGCCTAAACTTTATACAAATTACTAACCTATATCTAGAGTTTAGGTAATAAGCTAGTTTATAAGAATTACTAGAAGGTTTTAAGTCTCTTAATAAAAACTTAATTAATTTCTAACTTCTACTATATAGTTATCTATTATATAGAAAAACAAAGGGTATTACTATTAAAAGGGGTATGAATAAGGGATAGTTTCTTTTTTAGATAAAGTATTTATAATATTTATAGAACTATATTATAATCCTATTAGAACTAAGTGAAAGTATCTTAGAAGGATGAGTTTTCGTTTTTTACTAAGTTGGTTTATTATTAGTCTATTAGAACCTTGATTAAAAGTTCTAGAGTAATAGTATTTACTATTATTTTTCGCTCTTTTTTATTTCTTTTATTACCTACTATTCAGTACTAAGTTAAACTTAAATAAGAAGTTTATTTATATTAGAAGCTAGCTATATAAGATACTTTAGTAGTATTTCTTCAATAGTATAATGATAAACTTAAAAAGTTGATACTTAGAATGAAAACATTTTACTAGACTATAAGAATAGTAGTTATTCAAAGCCCTAATAGTAATATCCTTTATAAGCTTTAAGGCTTAGGTCTCTGATAAAAAGGATTATATTAAAATACTATAGAGAAAAACAATACTAGGGGAATATTAGAGGTTCTATACATAAGTTTTAACTATTAGAATAATAGATATTCTAATAGTATAAAACTTAAATATAAATATAAAACTATAGCTAAGTAGAAAGAAAAGTAAGTTTGTATAGTTATATAATATAATATATACCTATGATGAGATCCTATTACTTAATATAAACCTAATATAATAGTAAACTTCTATAAAAACTATAGCTATACTAATTTCCCGAGGTATAGCTTGTAATAAAAGCTTTCTCGTGTAATTTCTAATGATACCTCTAGAGACTACTAAAGATATATGGTATCACTATTTTCTTAGAATAATAAAACCTTAAAGTTTATAGTATTACTAGTTTCTAAAAATAATACTTCTATAACTATATAGCTATAGAGCTTTTATAACTATATAGCTTTATAACTATATAAATATATAGTTTTAAGTTTAGATAGAGGTTTATACTTTTCTAATCTCTAATATTTATTTAAAAACATCCTAGCAATTATTATAGCTATCATAATTTTATACAATAATAGATCAATAATAGGTTTAGTAGTAGAAGAAAACTATTAAAAAAGAATATTTAATAACTAGTTATTTAAGTTTTTTTATAATTGAATAATACTACTATAATATAAATAAAAAGTTACTAGTATAGGTTTATCCGTTATAAGGTTATTCTACTATAATACTATTAAGTAAATAGTTAACCTATATAGCCTATACATACTACATAGCTATACTAGCTAAATAGCTATATAAGCTATATAAGCCCCAATCTTATATATATACTATGTGTTATATAAAATAATAATAACAATAATAATAAGTACCTAGAATACTATTTTATACCTATAGAAAAAATTTTGTATAGTATATATTACCCTCTAGATAAACTAATAATAATTTATATATCTTCTTATAAGAAAAGTAACTTCTATTCAAGTTTATAGGGAATTAATACGGTAATTCTAAAATAAGTATTCTATCAGAATTATATTCGAAGTATTAATAGTATATACTCAGTAATAGCTGTATTTACTTTCGTAAAATCTAATCATTCTTTCTAAAAGTATTTTTGTATTAATATAGGGACTATGAGGATTAGTATTTTAGTCTAGTATAGAGTTATAATATTAGTAGAAATATATAGAGTGTATACTACTATTAGTTTATCTACAAAGAAATAATCGCACGCTATACGTAATCTCCTTCTATAGGTATAAAAAGGTTCTAGTATTCGTTATTATTACTATATTATATACTTATATATAATTATATAAAGCTCTAGATCTATAGTATAGTAGTTATTTACTAACTATTATAGTATAAATCTATAACTAATAATAATTATTCCTAGTAAAATACGAAATATATAGTTATATATACTATATACCGAGGTATATAGCTGTATATACTATATATATATAGAAGTATATATACTATACGCCTTACTATATACTATATAGTATAGTATTACTAATACTAGTAACTTTTTCTCTTTACTATATATTTTATATATCTCTATTTATATATAAAAGCTAGTACTAAAAAGACTATAAACGTATACTAAACCCTAATATTGAAATAACGCTAAAAATAAGCGTAAAATAGCGTCAAAAGTAATCCTTTTACCTCTTACCTAATAATATCTAAATACTTATATTATCTACTCTACTTAAATAACCTATTTTTTAATTTAAATAGTTATATAGTTTAAACTAAGAAGTCTCTTGAGAATATAATTTAAGGTACTTTTTATAGAAATATTAGTAATATTATTATCTCTCTTAATCTACTATATTTTTTAAAGCTTGTAGTATTTATATAACTACTTTAATATTATAATATTAAATATTAGGTATTTCTCTTTAGTAGTACTAAGCTTTATAAAGTATTTATAGAAAAAGTATAAGTTAATATATAAAACAGTTAAGATCTAGGGGAAACTTTAGTATTTAAAGATCTTCTTAAGTAGTATAGTAATAGTATAAGTAAAATCCATACTAACTATTATAATATAAATCTCTAAAGTAAATATATTCCTAGTAGTTCTTTTATTTGTAATAGAAAAGTAATATATAAAGTTACTATAGAAGTTAAATTGGCTATTACCAGTTATTATTTCCTAGCTTAGGATTATTATAAATCCTAATTAAAATAAGAAATTAGTATTATTAGTAAAAAAGCTATTAACGAAAATATATAAATATATTTTCAAAAAGTTAAGTAGTATAAAGTTAAAGCTATAGTTAAAATACTCGATTTACTACTTAAAATACTTATTAAGAATAGTAATATTATTAGTAGAAAGTTATTATTTTTATATAGTATGTAAGAAGTTAAATAATACTTTAGGTTAGTATATTAAGATAAAGTATATTATATATATATATTATTCAATAAATACTTTCTTAAGTACTTTAAATATATTATATATATTAAAGAATACTAGCTTTTAGACTTAGTACTTTTAGTATAGGCAGAAGGCGTTACTATTAAAACTTAAGATATTTCTATTAAACGCGAGAGGGGTAATTTCTATAAGGGTAGTTTTCAGCTTTACTTTAAATAAAACTTTTTAGAACTCTTTATCCTTATAGCATAAGAAAGTAATATTAGAGAAACTAAAAATATTATTGATTTATATACTTATAAAGCTAGAATTATTATTAATATAGTATAAAGTAGAGATATATAAGTTATATATTAATGTTTCTATTTATAACTACTCTGTATAGTATTTAAAGTAAATTGTTTATTAGTAAGTACTAGTTTCGGCGAAGCTAAATAATAGCTTAATAATAATTCTTAAAAAGCCTAGAAAATATTACTTTTCAAAGTAAGATAGTAAGTTAGCTATAATATACTTTATAAGCTTTATTTTAGCTTAAATATAAGCTTAAATAATGTGTCAAAACTATATTATTATACTTTTATACTAGAAAAAAGCTGAAGCTATAACTAAAATTAACTATTAGCTATTCTATTAAGTTATTAGTAATTATATCAATATTTCGAATTTATTATTATAACTAAAACCCCAGATTGTGAAATATAATTTGTTATATACTTTATTCGTATTTTTATTTTTAATTTCGTTAATAATATATAACTTGAAATATTTATAACCTTTATAGAATATAGGGTTAAACTAAATAATCTCAATAATACTATTAGTAATTATACTCTTAATTTCCTTTTTAATTAATTCCTTAAATAGTAGACTTACTATTATAATTATACTTTTTTATAGAAAGCGAGGAGAAAGGCTATATATAACTATTTCTTAGCTATAAAATATATAATGAAATAAGGTTTATAGTTAAATATCTAAGCTAGAATAGTAATTAAGCTATATTCTAGATAATTAAATAGTCCTAGTTATATATTAGGGATATTACTAATAATTTCGGGAAATAGGGGATTATTATTATTAGTAGCTGAGGAATTACTACTATATATAATACTAATACTTTATAGTATTTCATAAGTATTCTAGGGTTCTATAAAAATAATAATAGATAGAATTAGGATATTACTACGGGAATATATATCTCATAGTAATATTAGACTACTAATAGTAGTCTTAGAGATATATATAAAGTAATTATTTATATTTAGTAATATTACTAATAATAGTATAAGTTGGAGTTTTTAGTGATTTTTAAAATATAAATTTATAATTATTATTTAAAACTCTTAAGACTATTAGAAAAATCTAAGAATATTTATTTTCCTATAAAAAGTAATAAGGTAAAATAAGCTTTACTAATTATATTTCTCTTACTATATAAATACGAGAAACTAAAGAAAGTATCTATCAAGTGCTAATAGATAAAAGGAATTTCTAAGAGTCAAGGACTTTTATGATAATATAATATTTCTTATATCTAAGAATAAGAAGTCTTATAAGAGACAAAATAGTTTATTCTATAGAAGATCTTAGAAATATTAAATAGATTATTAAAAACTACAGACTTATAATAAAGAGTGTTAAAGATATAGAGAAGATTTAGGAGTAATTAGAAATTAGAAAGAATTCTTAATTCAAAGGGAAAGAATATCGTTATTCTAAAAAGAAACTAGTTATAGTTAATGTAAAGTTCTAAAACTATAAACTTATTTACTTATATTATAATAAGTAATCCCGCTTAATATAGTAGTTTAACGTCTAGCTAGCTCTTACTTTTATAGTAAAAGTAATAGGTTCGAATCTTATAGTAGGTAAGCGTAACTAGTAGGTATATATATACCTTCTAATTATATAAACTATATAGTAGCTATTACCGGCTATTAGTATTTACTAATAACTATTAATATTAATAGCTAGTAACTATTAATAATAATAGCTAGCAGTAAGCGCTACTAACTAGCTAGTATTAGTATTATATAACTATAATCTTTAAAGAGTAACTATGATAGATATAGGCTTATATTTTCCCTTTATATTACCTATCTTTATTAGCTATTATATTAACTAACTCTATCTTACTATTTAAGGTTTTCTCCGTTTAAATAGTTCCTCAGAACTCGCAGTATCTATAAGGTAAATAAGGTAAGAGCTAACTATTAGGTATAGCTTCTTTTAAAAGGTTCCCGAGAAGTATGTGACTTTCAATAGATTAAAGACTTTTAATATAACTTTATATTATAATAAGTAAAAGATAGGGTATATAAATGTTGATAAGACTTATATATTTATAAGATAGAAGTTCTATTCGGATAATATAATTATAGATATATAAGATTATATAATATTGCATTAACTCTATTACAAGATTCAAATAATGAACTATAAATCATATGACTGATTGTAATTTCTATTTATTCTAATAAGACTATTTAAAGTAATAAATATAGATTTTATGATAGAATTTGTAGAAAGTACTCAAACAAATAGTAATATATATAATACTATTCTAGGTATTATAAGTGGATATATAAAGTTCATAATATTTATAATATTTATTCTAATATTCACAGACTTAATAATGGTATTCTATAAGGAAATAGAATATTATCTAGGCGTTCTAAGAGATATGATTAAGAATAGAGATAAATTCTTTGCCAATCAATTAAAAAAGGATTTATAACAGAATAGCTTACTAAGCAATGGCTATTAGTAGTATATCAATCGTAGATAGATATGTATTAGAATATATTTGATAAATATTAGAATAAAATCTTAGTATATTGACTAGTAGTTTACCTACTATTGAGACAATGTAATGTGAAGAAGTTACATTTATATCTAGTACTAGTAAGTAAAATAGTATTAGATATTAATTAATAGAAAGACTATATGGATCTTACTAAGTGTAATTTAATATATAAGAAGAAAGAAGTTAATAATATAGAGTTTCATAAGGTAAATTATTTATATCAGCTAAATATATTGTTAGATAGTAGAATATTAATAATTGATAGTTGAGAACTAAGTGAAAATCTGTAATTTGAAATAGTAATCATAGATATATTAATATGTAGTTAGAAAGTGATTATTAGGTAATTTATTTAGTTACCGTTGCTCTATACCTGGAATAGTATCCAAGCTCTTTACTTTATTTATAGATTTAACTATAGGTTTTACCTGATAATAGTTTTTATACTAATACTAGCTTGTAACTAGTTAAAATAGTAATGAAATTATTTATTATTATAGATAATTATACCCCTAGTTCTAATATTTAACTTTATAGTAGTAGAAGACCTTGTAGTAATAGTTAAGAAGAGTTTTATCGTATATAGATTTAACTATAAATTTTACCTGATAATAGTATTTATACTAATACTAGCTTATAACTAGTTAAAATAGTAATGAAATTATTTATTATTATAGATAATTATACCCCTAGTTTTAATATTTAACCCTATAGTAATGGAAAACTTTATAGTAATCACTTGTATAAGAAGAGTTTTATTAAGACTACGGCTTAGTATATATAGTTAAAAATAACTATTAAGATTATAAGGTTAAGAATTTCTATAAACTTCTTATCAATAGAATAGAATAGAATACTTATAAAAACTAGGTATTCCGTAATCTATTTCTTTTCTATATCTAAACTATTCTTAGTATAGTCTAGTAGCTAGAATAATAGTATATTATATTTTTATAATAGAACTAAAATCTCATCGAAATCTATATAGCTACTTATGAAAAAGACCTATAGAATAAGTATAAAGATATCTAGCTATAACTATAATACCTAAAGCTATTATTCTATTAAAATAGGTTTTAATAAATTTATGCCGAGTACTATAATTAATAAGTAGTTTATATATATTTAAAAGACTATTATCTAGCTAAGTCATAACTTAATATACTAAACTAACAATATCGGGGACTAAGTATTAATTAAGTAATATTTTAATATTAATATACTTTCATGATACTAGTTACTAGATACTTTAGAATATTATAGTTTTAAAATTATAGAAGCTTTAAAAGCTGTTTAGTTATACTTAAAGTATCTATATCTATATAAGTATTATTTATATATGAGTTATACTTGATTAATATATTAAGATTATTTACTAATACGAATAAGCTTACTATACTTATATAGAAATTATAAGTTAACTTATATCAGTAGTAGAGAACTTTTATATTAGTAGTATAAACTTTCGTTTTAGGGGTAGGTAGGGCTTAGTCTATAATAAAGATAATAAAGTTACGGATATTAAGGTTATGATAAAGATTTAAATAGAGTACTTATAATTAGTAGTAATTAAATATCTTGAGATATTTGAATTATATATAACTATAAAAGCGTGAGAGTATAAGGTTATTATAGAAGGAGTTACTAGTTATTTATTATTGAAAAGATTAACGCCGGGTAGGTATACTAGCTATAGCTATAAGGGGTTCAGCTTTAGATTAACTAAAAGCTGTTATAATAGTTAGTAAGGGGGTAAGAGGGCTAAAGTTGTATTTTAGGGGGCAATATATCTACTAATAGTCGCAGTAGAGAGCGAGCTGTTAGCCCCTCCTATTAAGTAATTTATTAAGAATTTCAAACTAAAATATAAGAGAAAATAAGTCTTTGACTTTATATAGAGAATATTTAGCTCTTAGTTAGAACTTATATCCTAACCTATTCAGTATTTACAGCTATAGTTATAGTTACTTCAGGTCTTTAAATTATAGTAAGATTATACTAATAGCATATAGGTTCTAGTATAATATATTCAGCGTCAAGTTATAACTTTCCCACTGTTAGCTGAAAATAACGTCTATAATAGACTTTAATATATATATATCTTTTCAGATACCTAACAGGCTACTACTAAGATATATTTAAAATATTTAAAAGTATCTTTAAATATTCTACTTTTAGATATTAGATTCATCTTTATTACTTTAATTGTATTTATTTTAATCCTACTAATAGCTTTATCTTCTAACAATATATTAAGACTAAATATAACTTTAGCTATTTTAAAAAGACTAGAAAGAACAGCAAAGTTACTTTTATATAAAGCTAGCTTTTCTAGGCTCTTATAAAGGTAGCTATAGTTCTTAAAGTTATTAATAATCTTTATCAAACTAATAATTCTATCCAAGGTATAGGAGTTAAGTATAATAATAGTAGCTAGAGGTAGTTTATTGTTATTATTCTTATTATTATCATTTCTGGTTATATTATCACAGAATAGTTAGCTAGTCTATAGTAGTCTATTGATTCCTTTTATATCTATAGCCAGTATTATTACAATATGCTAGTAGTATTCTAATATAAGTTAATATTATAAATACTATTATAGTAACTTTAATACTTCAGAGCTACTACTATAAAGACTATTCTAAAACTTACATTCGTTCCTAAGTTAAAATTAGCTCTGGACTAATAGTTATACCACTAGGTCCTTTCAATTATAGTTACTTATAGAGGTATATATAGGCTATAGTATATAATTAGATATTTATTCATTAGGGAGATTATTAACTAGATATTATGTAAGACTACTTATAAGGTAGAGAGAGGCTGAATATTTAAAATTCTATATAAGAAATGAATATTAAAATCTTCTACAGTTTTAATAATTAAGAAAAGAATAATATATATATATATATATATATATATATATATAATATTTATTACAATAATATTTTAAGATAATAATATATTTTTGTCTTCTTATTTAAACTATAAAAAAGAAATAAAAGAAATACTAGGAGTCAGGTTATTTGCTTTTAATTAAGATAGAAGTTTACGAAGTAGAGAGTAGAAGGAACTATAGGGAAGTAAAGAAATAAAAATGATTAATACTTTCTAATATAATAGACTAAGTAGTCTATAGAGTATAATATATGGAAATCTATAGTTAATTTAGGTAGTAAGTTTAAAGTTATCTAGAGATCTAAAGAATAAATAATTTTATATTATAGTTAGATTGAAGGTCTTTAATCTATTTAAAATTACATACCTCTCAAGACCCTATGAGGGAAGCTACACCTAGTAGTCAGCTCTTACCTAATATACCTACTAGATACTACTAGTTCTGAGGAACTATTTAAACGGAGAAAACCTCAAGTAGCAAAACACGGTTAGTTAATATAATAGGTAATAAATAGGGAAAGTATAGGCTTATCTATCACAGTTACTCTTTAAAGATTATAGTTATATAATACTAGATACTAGCTAGCTAGTAGTATTTACTACTAGCTAGCTATTAATAATTACTAGCTATTAATAGCNAGTAAATACTAGTAATAGCTAGTAGTAGTTACTATATAGTTTATATAATTAGAAAGTATATAGCTACTAGTCGCGCTTGCCCGCTATAGGATTCGAACCTACTACTCTTACCGTAATAGTAAGAGCTAGCTAGACGTTAAACTACTACGTTAAGCGGGAATAATTTTATATTATAAGAAATAATATAATAAACTTAGTATTGATATTAAAGATAATATAATTATATATTAGAAAGAGAAAAGAAATAGTTCTATTAGTAATTCAAATAAGTTTAATATTATTAAAGAAACTATATTTTTAAATAAGAAGATTATAATTCGAAAGTTATCTATTATAAAATACTATAAAAGAATCTTAGGATTCTAATCAATATTTACTAGGGATTTCTTATTAGAAATTACTAAGATTTCCTATTAGAAATTACTAGGATTTCTTATTAGAAAATATTAAGATTTCTTATTAGAAATTACTAGGATTTCTCTAAGGATTTTTCTAGGATCTTTCTAGGATTATTTTAGGGAATTACTATAGAAATCTAAATAGATTCTAAATAGAAAATTAAAGAATTACTAGTTTTTATACTATTATTTTACTAGTACTAAAGTATAATAATTAGTAATATAATTTCTTTTTTATTGGGATTTTAGTTCATTCTATAAATAACTATTTAATATAACTAGAAAGTATTGAATTAATAATTAAAGTCTAGTACTAATGATTAACGAGAAATCTTATATTTATTAACAGATTATACTACTAAGATTATACTAATATTAATGAATAGTAAATAAAATTAATATTATAATTACTTAATTAATTTAACTTATTTTACTATTAAGTTTATTTTAAATGAATTACATAATTATTATATATAATATAGATCTATTTCTATTTGAAAGATATCTATTATATTATCAATTTAAATTACTAGAATTATTATTAGAAACTTTTTAAACCTATCTTACTTTATTTACTATATACTAATTCCTAAATACTTAGATAAAATAGAAATATAAGTATAAGTTATAGTTTTAATAGTTTATTAATAACGATTTGAATTATTATAATACTAGAAAAATATTAATATCTAGAAAATTACTATTTATTATACAAGAATAACTATAAAATTCCTAATTAGAATAATTATTATAATATATTATTACTAATCTATAGTTAAATAGATTATTATTAGGTTTTAGATAAAAAGCTAGAGAAACTAGATCTTCTAAAAAACTAAAGATTTATAAAACTCCTTAACTAGATCTAGAAAACCTAAGTAATATTTTTCTATTTTAATCTTTATTTAATAGAATAAGTTTCTTTCTTATTTTTCCTATGAAATTTAATTAACTTAAAATACTAATTCTAGTACCTTTTTTAATTAGACTATTATTTATATTTAGAA
This sequence comes from Colletotrichum trifolii, assembly GCA_004367215.1. Lineage (NCBI taxonomy): Eukaryota > Fungi > Ascomycota > Sordariomycetes > Glomerellales > Glomerellaceae > Colletotrichum > Colletotrichum trifolii. Next base: position 5,283 of record RYZW01001629.1, on the reverse strand, counting down.
TAAATAACCTAGGAATCCCTAGAAAGTTAGTAGATTTCTAAAGAATAACTAAGATAAATACTAGATCTCAAGATGAAATTAATTCATTAGGATATTTTCCCTATTAATAAAATAACTAAAATAATATTTTGATTTCTATTAATAATTATAATAAGTCCCGCTTAATATAGTAGTTTAATATCTAGCTAGCTCTTACTGTTACGGTAGGAGGAATAGGTTTAAATTCTATAATAGGTAAATATAACTAGTAACTATATACCTTTTAATTATATGAACTAATTATAGTAACTACTATTAGCTATTAGCTCTTACTATCTACTATTAATAGCTAGTAACTATTAATAACGAGTAATAAGTATTACCGGCTAGCTAGTATCTAGTATTACGTAATTACGATCCTTAAAAAGTAACTATAACGGATAGGCCTATACTTTTCCTATTTATTACTTATTATATTAATTGACTATATTCGCTACCTGAAGTTTTCTCTATTCAAATAGTTCCTTAGAACTAGTACTATCTATAGGGCTTAATATACTAGGTATAGTTTCCTTTAAAGGGTTCCTGAGAAGTATATGATTAAATAGATCAAAGACCTTTAATACAACTATATAAAAATAATTATAATAGGTTTATATTAGAAGTTATTAAGTACTAGGAAATAATAAAGAGTATTCTAATACTAAGAAATATATTTTTAAATCTAAATCTAGCATAATAATAGACTTGATAATTGATAGTACTATTACTAGAACTACTTCTTAATCTATTTCTTAATCTATTTACTAATCAATTTACTAATTTACTTTTTTCTCTACTTCTAAATCTAAATAATTACTAAATACCTTTAATTATACTTTACTAAGTATATAGAATACTATAGTTAGTAAAAGGACAAAGTAGAAATAATACTAAATACTTATTAGAATTGCTACTAAGATTACTACTAAAATTACTAATAGTAATAAAAGAAAAAAGTAATTTAGAATTTAACTTACTAGATAAACTACTTAAAAAACTACTATAGAACTATAAGTTTAAGCTAGAAGAAATTAGATGTATTAATCTTTTTAATAAATATAATTTCTCTAGAGAATTCTATATAGAAAATTCCGAAAAGGTTTATGTAAATATTAAATGATTTATTAAAGTAATAAAGTTCTATATAGATAATTCTAATCATTATTAACTAACTATTATTAATCATATACTTTAATATTGTTATAGAATTATTTATAATTAATATATAATAGATCTAATCCATAAATAATAATTAGTTTTTTAATACTACTAATATAAACTAAAGATTAGATTACTTTTTTAAGAATAAGATTTTAAGTTCTTACTTAGGCTATTAAATAAAAACTTAAGAACATATTCTATATTATATTTAATATCCATAATAAACTAGACTTATAGATACTTACTACTAAAATTATAAGTTATATAAAATGAACCTAATAATATAAATTAGAACTTCTCAGAGTTATCTATAATAACTTACACTAAAAGTTTATAATAAAAGTTCTAAGACTTAAACTAAGTATAGAAAAGGATTAGTAGATTAAATTTCTAGTAGAATACTAAGATAGATAAATAAGGAATATAATTTCTAGAAAGTAGAAGAATATAAGAAGAAAGCCTATATAAAGATAATAGACTGAACCTTAAGATACTATAAATTAAACTAATAGATCTATAGATTAACTATATAAAATAAAACCTAACTTATTAAATTAATTCCTAAACCTAACCTATTTGAATTAACTATACTATATAGCTAAAGAAATATCCTATTATATTAATTAGTTTAAAAGTAAGCCCTCTAGTAATATAGGATTGCTTTCTATAAATAAGAAATAGAATAAATTTATAAGAAGATATAATTAGTCTAAAAGAATAGGCTAAGATATTAAAGCGGGGAAAATTACTTATAATTAATATCTCAAGCTAGATCCGACTAATAGAACCAGTGCTTAGAACTTCATTAATATCTAGTAATATAATACTTATAGTATAGATAATAACTACGAACTATCTTTAAATTCTAATAATAATATACTAGAGTCTATAATAGAAAATATTAACTTTATTTCTAACGAATATATACTAAGTAATTACTACGAATTACTAGAGTATTAAAATAATTTATTCGTTTCTATAGGATATCCTATTTATAATAAAGCTATACGTCGAGAATATAAGGAAAAAGAGTAATACTAAAAAGATTATTAGAAAAAGTTAAGTTTCCTTAGGATAATGATTTACTAGAATTACAATTTCCCTCTACTATAATACTTTTAGCTATTTTATATAAAAGTACTTATACCTAGATTAAAGTAGAAAGTATACTAAATAGTATAGTATTTAATATATATATTAATATAGGAGCTATAAAATATTTTGTTCGAAAAGATATACTAGATTAATTACTAAACTACTAATTTAACCTAGATTTAACTATATAATTATTAGGAATAGTATCCTTATAAATTATAAGATAAGGAACATTTTTACTAATCTACTAAGGGATAATTAACAATTCTTTTAAAATAGTAAAATTTAATATTAAAGCTTGAATAGTTAATAAGTTTAATACTAGAATCCTATTAGGTTAAGAATTTAATATCCCTAATAAAGTTGATGTTCTTAATACTAAAGAGATTATTGGAATTGATTTATATCAAAGCCTCATAATCCTAGTATAAATATATATTAAAAGAATACTTAATATTTATTCAGTAAAATTAATTAGAAGCTTAATAATTCTTCTAAAAGCCCTAGTATATATCCTAGTTAATACTTTATAAGGTTTAAAACTAATATACTTATATTTCGACCTATTTATAGTAATATAATTAATATAGTAATAAGTTAATAACTTTTAATAACTATATATAACTACTTATTAAATAACTAGAAAGTTTAAAATAATTAAAGAATCAGATATATTTCAACTAATAATTACAAGGAAAGGATAATTTATCACTTAGATAAAAACGAAATTCTACGTTTTAACTATCTTAATAGTAAGAACGTTTATTTAGTTATTACTAATAAGTTATATTAAAACTAAAATTTAGGTTTGAAATTGAACTCTAATAGAAATACTATTTTAACTTTATAAGAAATAATAATTTATAATTACTTAAAGAACTTTATTTAAAAGACCTTAAAGATTATTACTAAATACTTAATCTTTTAGAAATTAGAGAAATAGATTAATATAGAAGAATATGAAAGAATTACCATATTATTAGTAGAAACCTACTATAAAAAGAAGATTATATAATACTTATACCTAGTTAGCTTAGAAGATTAGAAATATCTGGATAAAACGCTTAATAGGGTATATAAAAAAAGATAGTTTAAATAAGTTAATTTATATATAGTTTTTAGAGTACTGATCTTCGTAGTCTAAGGAATACTAAATAGAAAAAGAAATATAAATAATTATAGATTTGAAAATAATTAATAATGTTACTATTCTAGATATTTATCTTATATTATTCTAATGAGAAATTATATATAGAATCTATAAGAAAGAATTTATCATAATAATTAATACTACGTAATATTTTTACTAAATACTAATTATTTAAGAATACTAAGGAGAATAAATAATTATTAATTTTTACAAATAGGAAGGACTTATAGTAATACTAATAAGATTCAAGAACTCACTAGTACATACCTCATAGTTTATAAATATAATCCTTTAACTATACTAGAATTTTACTTAGGTATTTATGAATTATATAATCATTACTTTAGAAACTATAGAATAATACTATTAACTAGATATAATTTTTAAATTATTTAATTATTCTAACTTTAGATTTTTAGGAAATAAGTACTTTATAGGATTTATTTTAATTAAACTACTAAATTTTAAAATACATAATGTTAGATTTTTAAATACTAGAAATAAAATATAAAGTTTAAAACATATTAAATTTCTGAAGATTTTAATAGCTTAAGAGAAATAAATTGATATAATAGGATATGTATAGTATCTTATATTAAAATATATATCTAGGACTAAAGTTTTTTAAGATTAGAAACAAAAGCTATTATTCTAAAGATATAAATATAGAATTACTACTAAGTAAAAATAAAAATACTACTACATAAAAGTAACTTTTAAGTTAATATAAGAAAACGAAAATAACCTTAAAAATATTAAGTTTATATTTAATATAGAAACTATTTTATTTGACTATAATTTGAACTAAATACTATTTATTTAAATTAATATTCTATAAGAATATAAATATAGTATTTTTCTTTTCTATATAAATAATAAAGACAAAAACTAGAAACCTAGAGAATAAATACTATATATTTTAGTTTAATTAATCTTATATATTAATTAAGTATGAATAAGTATTAAATTAAGATATTAGTTTATTGAATTGAAAATTATATATCTAGCCTAAATTATTTAGAAACTAAAAGCTTTGATCTAATTAATCAGGAAACCTTTATTAATTATACTAATAAATTATATTTTTATTTTAAGGATAATAATCTAGAGAATACTACTTATAATTAATAGAGGAAAAGCTACAGTAAGGGGATATTAAAAACAGTCAATAGCTAAAAAACACGAATTTCATACTAAAAATCACCAAAAACTCGATTTATATTTTATAAATAAAAAAGAAAGTTATAAATCTAAGTTTTCAAAAATCTATACTTAGAATAATTATATAAATTAATTTAATATATATAAAATATAGAGTTTTTAAACTTATATATAACGAAATATTTAAAGTTAAAATTTACTAGTTTTGAAATTTTGGCTTTAGGGTATATTATAGAGTATTTAGTAGACGAAATCTATTAGGAATAACGCGTTTAAGCGGTAGAGTTTTCGCTAGAAGAATTCTCAGCCGCGGTACTATCTCTATAAGCCTCACTTTACTTTAACTAGATAAAATAAAATTATATATATTATACTTAGCTATATTCAGTTATAGATAATATATACTAGATTTTACCCCCTAATTATATGTAATAATTAAGAATCTTAAGATACTAAAGAGCTACTAGGCTAAATACATATATTATACCGAATCTATATATCTCGAATATTAAGATATCTACTAAAAATACTTTTTATTTTAGTTTTGAAAAAAGCTAATTAATAGCTTACTTAGTATAATACCTTTTAGGTAGAAACTAAAGCTCATAATTTATAGGAGTATTTTAACTTTAAAATAATAACCCGCTAAAGTTTCTATCTAGAGTTTCTTTAAAAACTATTCTTAAGTAATTTTC
>RYZW01001628.1:0-18648 GCA_004367215.1 Colletotrichum trifolii | reverse complement strand
TACCTACTAGATACTAGTTCTAAAAAACTATTATACGGAGAAAACCTTAGATAGTAAAATATAGTTAGTTAATATAATAGGTAATAAATAAGGAGAATATAAGCCTATCTATCGTAATTACTCTTTAAGGATTATAGTTATATAATACTAGATACTAGCTAACTAGTAATACTTATTACTAATTATTATTAATAGTTACTAGTTATTAATAGTAGTAATAGTAAGTACTAATAGCTAGTAGTAGTTATTATAATTAGTTTACGTAATCGGAAAGTATATAACTACTAGTTATACTTACCCGCCATAGGATTTAAACCTACTACTCTTACCATAATAGTAAAAGCTAGCTAGACATTAAACTACTACGTTAAGTAGGTATAGGATAAATAACTCTTATATATTAATATATATATAAGATAAATCTTTTTATTATCAATTACTAAATAGTTTGTAAATAACCGGTAAAGTTATTTTCAAAAGTAGCTATATAGTATTTATAAGCCTTGGGGCTTAAGGCTTATAGAGGGAGGGATAATTATAAAGATATACTTTATAGTTTATATAGAGAGCCGGGATAGCTAGGATCGGATTACTATATATACATAGATTACGTAATATAGTAGCCTTAGGCTACTATAGGATAAAAGCCCTCTNAAAGCTTTCGTATAACTATTACTAATTAGCTTACTAAGTTAAAGTTTTATAACCTATAGAGACCTACTTTTTACTATTACTCCTTCCCTTACTAGGCTTTTAGCTATTCCTTTATATAATTCAAAAAGATAGTAATTTAGAGTTTAACTTATTGGATAAACTACTTAAAAGATTATTATAGAGCTATAAGTTTAAACTAGAAGAAGTTAGATTTTTTGATTTCTCTAATAGATATAATTTTTCTAGAGAATTCTATATAGAAGGTACTAAGAAAATCTATATAAATATTAAATAATTTATTAAAGTAGTAAAGTTCTATATAGATAACTCTAGTTATTATAAATTAGCTATTATTAAGAATATGCTATAATATTTCTATAGAACTATTTATAATTAGTATATGATAAATTTAACTAATAACTAATAATTAGCTTTTTAATACTATTAATATAGATTAGAAGATTAGATTACTTTTCTAAGAATAAAATTCAAGGTACCTATTTAGGCTACTAAATAAGAACTTAAATTTTTTTTCTATACTATAGATAATATTTATAATAAACTAGATTTATAAATATTTACTACTAAAGTTATAAGTCTTATAAAATAAGCTTAATAATATAAATTAGAAGTTCTTAGAATTATCTATAATAAATTAGATTTAAATCTTATAATAAGAATTTCAAAGTTTAGACTAAGTATAGAAAGAGATAAATAAATTGAATTCCTAGTAGAATACTAAGATAAATAAGTAAGAAATATAATTTCTAGAGGATAGAAAGATTTAGGAAGAAAACTTATATAAAGATAATAGACTAAACTTTAAAATACTATAAATTAGAATAATAGATTTATAAATCAATTATATGAAATATAAGTTAACTTATTAAATTAGTTTTTAAATTTGATTTATTTTAATTAAGTATATTATATATTTAAAGAAGTATCTTATTATATTAATTAGTTTAAAGGTAAACTTTCTAGTTATATAGGATTCTTTTTTATACATAAGAAAAAGAATAAATTTATGAGAAAATATAATTAATCTAAAAGAATAGGCTAAAATACTAAAACGAGAAAAGTTACTTATAATTAATATCTTAAGCTTAATCTAACTAATAAAACTAGTATTTAGAATTCTATAGATATCTAGGTAACTAACCTAGAAAACTAAACTAATTATAAAGTTAAAAAAGATATAAAAGAGAAATCCTAGTAGTAATATAATACCTATAGTATAGATAGTAACTATAAACTATCTTTAGATTCTAATAATAATATTCTAAAATCTATATAAGAAAATATTTATTTTATTTCTAATAAATATATACTAAGTAATTACTAAGGATTACTAGAATATTAAGACAATTCCTTCATTTCTATAGGATATCTTATCTATAATAAAACTATAAGTAAGAAAAATAAAGAAAAAAAGTAATACTATAAAAATTATTAAAGAAAGGTTAAGCTTTCTTAGGATAATAGTTTACTAGAATCGAAATCTCTCTTTACTATAATACTTTTAGCTACCCTATATAAGAATATTTATACTTATATTAAAGTCAGAAATATACTAAATAATATAGTATTTAATATATACGCTAATATGGGAGTTACAAGATACTTTATCTGAAAAGATATACTAAATTAACTACTAGGCTACTAGTTTAACCTTGATTTAACTATATAATTATCAGGAGTAGGATCCTTACGAATTATAGGATAGGTAATATTTTCACTATTCTACTAAGGAATTATTAATAATTTCTTTAAAGTAGTAAAACTTAATATTAAAGTTTAGGTTATTAATAAACTTAATACTAGACTTTTATTAGGTTAAGAATTTAATATTCTAAATAGAGTTAATATTCTTAATACTAAAGGAACTATTATAATTACTTTATATTAAAGCTTTAAAGTCCTAGTATAGGTATAGATAAAAAGAATACCTAATATTTATCTAGCAAAATCAGCTAGAAGCCTAATAATTCCTCTAAAAACCCTAGTATATATCTTAGTTACTACTTTATAAGGTTTAAAACTAATATACTCGTATTCCGACCTATTCATAATAGTATAATTAATATAGTAATAGGTTAATAACCTTTAGTAGCTACATATAAGCACTTATTAGATAACTAGAAAATTATAAAAAACTAAAAAATCAAATATATTTCTACTAATAATTACAAGGAAATAATAATCTGCAACCTAGATAAAAACGAAATTTTACCTTTTAACTATTTTAATAGCGAAAACCCTCCTTTAACTATTACTAATAAGCTATATTAAGACTAAAAACTATATTTAAAATTGAACTCTAATAAAAACACTATCTTTACTTTATGAAAAGTAATAGTTTGTAATTACTTCAACAAATTTATTTAAAAAATCTTAAAAATTATTACTAAATACTAAGTCTTTTAGAAACTAGAAAAATAGATTAATATAGAAGAATACGAAAAAATCACTATACTATTAGTAGAAAACTATTATGAAAAAAACATAGTATAATATTTATATCTAGTTAGCCTGGAAAATTAAAAGTTTCTAGATAAAGAATTGATAGAATATATAAAAGAAGCTAATCTAAATAGGTTAATTTATATATAGCTTTTAAAATACTAATTTTAATAGTCTAGAAAATAGTAAATAGAAAGAAAAATGTACGAATAGTTATTAATTTAAGAGTAATTAATAAAATTACTATTCTAGATACCTATCTTATATTACTCTAATTAGAGGTTATATATAGAATCTATAGGAAGAAGTTTATAATAGTAATTAATACTAGGTAATACTTTTACTAAATACTTATTATAGGAATACTAAGAAAGATTAATAATTATTAGCTATCGAGGATAAGAAAAACCTATAGTAATACTAATAGGATTTAGAAACTTATTAGTATATACCTAATAATTGATAGATAAAATCCTTTAATTATACTACGATTTCGCCTAGGTATTTATTAATAATATAGTAATTACTTTAGAACCTATAGAATAATACTACTAGTAACTAGATATAATTCTTAAATTATTTAACTATTATAACTTTAGATTCTTAAGAGATAAATACTTTATAAGATTCTCCTTAGTCTAATTACTAGGTTTTAAAATAAATAGCTTTAGACTTTTAAATACTAAAAATAAAATATAGAACTTAAAGGATATTAAGTTTCTAAAAACCCTAGTAGTTCTAGAGATATAGATTAGTATAATAAAATACTTATAATATCTTATACTAAGATATATATCTAGGATCAAGCTTTTTCAAGATTAAAAAACCAAGCTATTATTACAAAGACACGGATAAGAAATTACTATTAGGTAAAAATAAAAATATTACTATATAAAAACAAATTTTAAATTAATATAAAAAGAAAAGAATAACTTTAAAGATATTAAATTAGTATTTACTACGGAAATTACTTTAATTTACTATAATTTAAACCGAATGCTATTTATTCAAATTAATACTTTATAAGAATATAGATATAGTACTTTTCTGTTCTCTATAAAAGATAAAGAAAAAACCTAGAAACCTAGAGAATAAATACTATATACTTTAGTTTAACTAATTTTATATTTTAACTAAGTATTTATAAATATTAAAATAAAATACTAGTTTACTAAACTTAAAATTATATACCTAGTTTAGATTATCTAAAAAATAAGAATTCTAATCTAATTAACTAAGAAAACCTTATTAATTATACTAATAAACTATATTTCTATTCTAAGTATAATAGTCTAGATAATATTACTTATAATGAATAGGAGAAAAGTTAACTTATACTTTATTTTAATAGTAGAATACTTTTTATAATTTTAACTAGAATACTACCATATCCCTAGAAATACTAATATTATCCTAGATATATTTTCTAGGATATAAATAGGTTAAGAATTAACCCTTAAGAAAAGTAAATTAGATAAAATATAGAACAGTTAAGCTATATATACTATAATAGAAATCAGATTAGATAAAACTACTAAGAAAGTACTTAGGAAACTATATTATACTAATATTAGATTTAATAAAATCTATAAATAATTATTATAACTAAAAGATTTAAATAAATTACTTTTTAAACTTAATAATAGATTTCTCTACTATATTAAATACTTAAGATAAAGAGAACTATATATTCCTAATACTATAACTAGATAATTTATTAAAATCTTATATAAAAATAACTATTACTAAAAAAACTAGAAAATATAATATAATATATTATTAATATATATAATCCTATAACTTACTAAGAAAATCGCGGAATTTATTAAATATTACCCTATTTATAATTTATTACTAAAATTAAAAATAAAACCTTTAGGAGAATTCTAATTTATAATATATCTACTAATACTATTTTATATTATAGTTATAGATTATATTATAGGTTTTACTAAAATACTATTAGATCCTTTTCCTTAGAAACTCATAGAATTCCTATTATATAATTTACTCATGATAGTTATAGATAAATTCTCTAAAGTAATACTTCTAATTCTAGGATATACTACTAATATATTAATAAATTAGGCAAAAGTCCTCTTCTAATCTCTTTATATAAGAAACTAAGGAATTCCTAAAATAATTATCTCTAATTATAATCTAAAATTCTTATTATAATTCTAGAAAGAAATATAGAAAACCCTAGATACTAAGCTTTATTTTTTAATAGCTTTTTACTTATAAACTAATAGGTTTTTAGAATAGAAAAACTAAATAGTAAAAATAATAGTCTATATATTTATCTTAGAAAACCCGGAAAAACTATAAACTAATCTTTTTATATTAATATAATTCTTACTTAATAATAACCTAGTAAATACTATATCTAAATCTCTAAATAAAACCCTCTTTAGATATAAACTTAACTTACTTCTCAACTTATTACTAGAAATAAATATACCTATTTTATATAATATTACTTAGCATAAAGTATCTTTTTTAATTATATAAATATAAATACTTATAAAAGTTACGTTTAGCTATAAGTATAAACTAGTTATATTCGCCTTAAGAGATTATATATATATCTAACTAAGAAGAAGCTACTAATTACTTAGAAACTAGTTAGTAAAAACTTTACTTCTAGGAACTAGACTAATTAAAATACTAGAATAAATCGGAAAACTTACTTATTACTTAGATTTACTACTAATTATAAATATTTACCCTATAATCTTAATTACTTACTTAGTTCTAACTACTAATTTCACTAAAAACCTATATAAATATATAGTAATATATACTAAATTTATAGAAATTAATAATATATATAAGGATAAATTTAGAGATCTATTCTAGTACTATAAAATAGAAAGGATTTTAGAGAAAAAGGTAATATAAATAAGAAGAGGAAAATTTAAAGTTTAATACTTTATTAAGTAGAAAGATTAGCTTAGTATTTATAATATATAGATAGATACTAATACTATAAAAATAGAGACAATAATTAAAGAATTTAAGAATATAGAAATATACAAGAATAGTTAATTAAAAGAGTTGAAGGAAAGTATAGAATTATTATTAGACTAATACTAGATATTTATATTAGAGGAATAACTAGATAAAACTAAGAATAAAACTATAGAAAGAAAACTAAGATAATATATTTCTAACTAATCTTAAAAAGAATTAATTACTAAAGAAGAATCTATAAAATCTCTAGGATATTAAAAAGCTCTAGAGTTAGGAAATTATTTGGAAATTAAGGAATAATCAAATAAGAAAAAACAACTAGATTCTATTTAAAATCATAATACTTTCCTTAGAAGATTATAACACACGAAATCTAGTACTATTTATTAGGATAATAACATATTTAGTAAATATACCTTAAATAGCTTACTAAATTAGTTATATATTTTCTTTTTACTATTAAAACTTTTTCTATACTTTTTCTAATATAATAAATACTAGAAAAATACTATTATTAATATATAGGATAAAAATAGATATTTCCCTCGTCTATTAGTATTTTAAATCTTTTTACTTATTATATTCCTTATTACTTCTTTATATACTTAGTTATAATATACTAGTATTTTATACTAAATATTACTTATAATAATCATTTATAAAATAAATCCTTTTCAAAATTATAATGCTAACTATTCTCTGGGGGTAAAGAGGGCTAAAGTTTTACTTTCCTAGCATACTTCTATATACTAACTATCTATAGAGATAAAGTTTCTATTACTAAATATACTAAATTAATAAATTACTAATTTACAATATAAGGTTAAGCTAATAAATAAATACTTAAGTATTACTAAAACTTTATAAAAACTAAAAGAATTATGTCTCTTTTTAATCTATTCTAAAAGATTATAATCTTTATCCTAGACTAAGAATTTAGTTATACTAATAATAAAGATTTAGTTAAATTTATATTTATTACTTATCCCTAACTTCTATTTTATAGTAATATTAATATAAGAATTATATTTTTCTAAGAAGATTAGCTAATCTACTCTATTCCTTAGAATCCTATTCTATAATTTAGTAGACTTTTTGATATAATAGTTTTAGTTAATTATATATATTAACCTAATTAACCTATATAAAGTTTAAATAATCTTACTATATCTCGCCCCAGGAATATAGCTAGTAGATTTATGTTATAGCTATAGAACCTAGTTATACTTATATTTTTATTATAAAACTATAAAAGTTCCATTACTAGTTTAGCTAAGTCTAGGAACTAATAAATAAGTTTTATTAAGGGAAACTCTTAGAAAAATAAGATTAAGAAAGCTATATAATAAGTTAATACTATTATAAGACTTATCTAAGAATAAAAAGAAGGAAAAGTTATAATTAAAATAGTATAAAATAATATTAATGTATTATTTAAAGAAATATTAGATTTAGTAGAGATATTAATAATCTTAATATTATTATTAGATATTGAGGATAATTCTAACCTCCTTACTTTAAAGAGAATTCTCAAGTATTAATTAGGGTAAACTAGTACTAATTTTACTAAACAAATTAGACTTATTAATAATATTACTAATATATAAAGGAACCGATAATTTTTAAGCTAATTTTTATCTAGTAACTTTTTATTAGTACTAGTTCTAGACCCTATTAACTAACTTTACTAATTTACTACTACTAGCTTTAGCGGAATATTAATAATGAAATAGGAGACTGAAGTATTTCGATTAATTGTTATATATATAAGAGAATATAAATCTATTTTATAAATAATTTAAAGTACTATAATTAGTATTTTCTAGAATAGTTTTTATTTTCTGGTAAATAATATAACTACTAAGTATTTTATAGATCTATATAATAATATTATTTAGAAAGATACTTAGTTTAAATTAATTCCCCCGACCTTTTTTATCAATATCTTTTATATTTATTATAAGTTTATATAAGGAGAATAAGTTAACATCAGAGATATATATTAAACTTACTATACCTAAGATAAAGAAAAACTTTTCCTTAGTAAATTTGATATAATAAACTATAATTAATAGATAATATAAATAGCTAATAGTATAAGTTTCCTTTGTAAATATATACTAATAATAATACACTATTCTTCTTCTAACTATATTAATAACTAAGTAGTAAGTCATATATTAGACTAAGAATTATTCGTATTTCTCAGAACTACTCCCGAGGAATTCTTAGATATATTCTATAAATAATATAATAGAGTGATATAGATAATTATTTAGAAAAGATTTAAGGAATACTAATAAGGGGTATAGCCAAGGAAAGATATATTAGAAATTAATTATTATATATAGAGTTTTTATAAGACTAATTTATAAATTATACTATTATAGTAGGTTATTTAAAGTTATTTAGAATTTCTATATTTTGTTTTTATTTAGTAGATATTTGTCTATTTTAGCTAGTTTAATTTTTTATAATTTCTAACTAAGTAATTATTTCTTAAAAGATTATCTTTATAGCTTAATATAATAGTAATCCTTTATAATAGTTAATTATAAGGGTAAAAACCTTTAGTAATAAGTAATTATTATAAAATACTATAGAAAGCTTAGGATTCTAATAGATATTTACCAGGGATTTCCTGCTAGAAATTACTAGGATTTCTTACTAGAAATTACTTCGATTTCTTATTAGAAATTACTAGGATTTCCCTAGGGATTTCTCTAGGATATTTCTAGGATTTCTCTTGGATTTCCTTAGGGAAATACTATAGAAATCTAGGTAGATTCTAGATAGAAAAATCAAAGAATTATTAGCTTTCATACTATTATTTTACTAGTACTAAAGTATAATAGTTATTTCTTTTAATGAATTTAAGCTAGGCTTAAATCTTCGAAATAGAATACTTTTAGATGAATTTACTAAAGAGAAAAAGTATATTAATAGAAAAAGAGGAAAAAGGGAAAAGATAGGGATTAAATTTATTAAAAGAAAAGAAGTTTATCAAAAACTACTAAATGAAATAGATTTCTTAAAAGAACAAAGAAACATATTTCAGGTTTAAGACTTATTATCCTTATTAGGTAAATAGGAGCGAAAGATACCTAAGGTAATAGTAAACTCTAATATTCTATTATTCTTTAAACTTAGATTAAGAAATAGTTACTTTAACCTAGGGATATAGTTAGCGAGTACTAATACTAGCTTATTAATAGAAAGGGATATGAAATATTCTAGAAAGTTAGTAGCGATATCGTGTTAGTTAATATCAATATTAATAGTTTATATCTTAACTTTAATAGAAAGATCCTCAGGTTTAATAATATCTTTCTTAATAGACTTAAAGGGTTTAGTTTATAGTTAGAATATTAGTAATAATTAATATATATTGTTATACTTAAATCTAATATATAGAATTTCTTTTAGTAATATATATTATTTATAAAATAAATGGGTAACTGTTAAAAATATCAATATAGAAGAAAAAGAAGAAAACTAGTAAGTAAAAAATTAATAAATAATTTATTTATAGTATATAAAAAGATCAGATTACTAGCAATTGTAGAAAAGACTAACTAATTACCTTTACTAATACTTAATAAAAATAGTTAAAGATGTAATAGATTATAATAGCTTTATTAATTTCTTTTATTTAAGTACTAGAAGATCTATTTTAAAAACTATTTACTTTATTTTATTTATTTAGTATATTAGTTAAATAATATAAAGGTATTTCTAGTAGCTCTACTACTAGGGAGGTATATAAGAATATATATAGTACTAAGGCTACTATAGAACTCTACTAGCTACTATATAACTCGGGTAGTTTATATAAGATATATCTATTCTATTTATATATATTCGAATACTTTATTCTAGTTAGAAGAGGATATACCTTGCAACAACCTACTTTCAGACTATATACTATATTATTTATTCGTTATATTTAAATATTAGTTGAAGTATAATGAAACTTCTCTTGTTAGCTTTTAAGACTAACTCTAAACTTAGCTTAAATTTCTAGGTTATTTCTAGTAATAATAATATAGTTAGTAGAAGAGAGGCTTTATTCTTAGGTATTTTTACTATTCTAAAATACCTAAGTATTTTAAGAATAAAGTCTTTTTTTTCTTTAGTAATTAACTTAATTAGTAATTTTATAACATCTTTTATAAATATTTCATATAAGTTATATTTTAAGCAAAATCTTATCTTTTTAAATTTGATATTTTAGATAATAATAATTTTTGAAACAATACAACTATAGGTTTTATAAAAGTTATAAGTATTTACAATATAGTTTACTAAGTATCTAATATATTTCTTTAGTTTAACTTTAAGAAATCTTTTTAAAATACCTTATTTATAATATTTCTTATAGAGGTATATTTAATATTTATAACTATAAATCTATCTTTAGTAAAACTATAAGTTTCAATAAAGGTTTAGAGTATATTCTAGTATTTATTAATATTTAAAGGTAGATAGGCATACAGCCTACATCTAGCAAAGTAATACCTTACGTTAAAGGTATATTTACTAGATATTCTCAGGGGAAAAGAAAATAGAATAAAAGAGTGAATGATAGTTATATTCAGTAAACGAATATTGTTATTGGTTCATCTAAATACATGCCAAAAAAGGCCATAGAAGCCTTCTTTTATACTACTACGCTTAGTTCTAGAATATTCTAATTAGTAATCATTAGAATATTCGAGTAATATAGGCTTGCGTAAGTAATTACGAATCCCAAAGTTAATTACTAGCAAGTACCCTGTAAAAGAACGAGGTAGAATATTCCAGAGAATATTCAACTGTAAGTCGAGTACTACTATAGGGTAAACACCTACAGCCTAACATTTTAACAATTAGTAAAAGTACTATTTATACTAGACTTTTTTAATTTTATATAATAATCTCTAGTTATTTTAAATATTTAGAGATATATTATATAGTGAAGCTATTATTTGAATTAATTTTACTTATAGTTTAAATAGTAATTTTATTGTTTTTTATACTTTTACTTTTTAGGTAATTAGCTCGTTTCTAGTATACTTATTTATTCTAATTAGCTTTCTGATATAAGATTAACTTTTTATTTAATCACTTATTTTTAGTAACTAGTTTTTCTCTTAATTACTACTACTATTCTGTTAATACTTTATTAAATCTTATAAATCAAAAAGTTTCTCTATTTCTTTAATAATTCTTTAAATAGTATTAATATTTAAAAGACTAAAGTATAGGTTTTATTCAATAGTAAAACATAAAAAGTAGGTTTGAAAGTTCGTTTTTAATAATAAGTATTTAGGAGTTACCTTTAGATATTTTAGAGAAATCAAAACGATCCCAAATAGTATAATAAAGTAAGTAAATTAAATATAACTCTAAGATTTATCTAGAAATAACTTGTTAAGTATATACTATTATATAATAGAAATAGTTTAGTTATTTTAGTTTTATAATTTGTATTCCCTAAGTAATAAAAATTAAACATGTAAGAATAACTTATTTGAAGTATTCTATTTAAAAGTACTACATATAAGTATTATTAGATATTAGTTTAAGGAGAGGTATTTTATAATATAATTAAGAGAATAGAATATTTAGATATTCTAAAATAATACTAGAAGTATTTGAATAGATTATAAAATAGTTTCAAATACGTTTATATTTAAGGAAAATAAAACTATATTTTCTAAATTATTATTTTATAATAATAAGTTATTTAATTAAGTTCAATCTAAGAGTATAATCTAGTTTTATATATTAGATTTTAGCTTTATTAATAAATAAAGTTTCTTAGATAATATTATTATAGAAACGTTTAATATAAATAATATTATTTAATATTAAAGCTAAAAGACTTTCCTATTTAAATTATTGTGGATTTTTTAATAATTATTTTATTTTACTTAAGTATTTAGTTACTTTTACTCTATACCTAGAATAGTATCTAAACTCTTTAGTTTATATATAGATTTAACTATAAATCTTACCCGATAATAGCATTTATACTAATACTAGCTTATAACTAGTTATAATAATAATAAAATTACCTATTATTATAGATAATTATACCCCCGGTTCTAATATTTAACTTTATAGTAGTAGAAGACTTCGTAGTAATAGTTTATATAGGGAAAGCTTTATTAAAACTAAAGCTTAATGTGTATAGCTAAAAGTAACTACTAAGATTATAAGGTTGAGAACTTTTATAAACTTCTTAAAAATAGAATAAAATAGAATACTTATAAAAGCTAGGTATTCCGTAATCTATTACTCTTCTATATCTATACTTTTATAATAGAACTAAAATCTCCTCGAAATCTATATAGCTACTTATAAAAAAGAAAAAGAAAATATTAAACCTCTTAAAATAGAATAAAATAGAATACTTATAAAAGCTAAGTATTCTATAATTTATTATTTTTCTATATCTTTTATAATAGAACTGAAATCTCCTCGAAATCTATATAGCTATTTATAAAAAAAGAAGTATAAAATAGGTATAGAGATATCTAACTATAACTATTATGATTTAAGTTATTATTTTATTAAAATAAACTTGAATAAAATTATCCTAAATATTATAATTAATAAGTAGTTTATAGATATTTAAAAGAAAATTACTTAGCTAACCTTTAATTTACTATATTAAACTAACAATATTAAGAATCAAGTATTAATTAATTGATGAGGTTGTATTGAAGGTCTTTGATCTATTTAATCACATACCTCTCGGGAACCCTTTAAAGGAAGCTATACCTAGTAGTTAGCTCTTGCCTCATTTACCCTATAGATACTACTAGTTCTAAGGAACTATTTAAACAGAGGAAATTTTATAAATTAGCTATACTTAATCAATATATTAAAATTGTTTACTAATGAGAGTAAGCTAAATCCTACTATATTTATATAGAAATTATAGGTTACTTTATATTAATAGTAGAGAACTTTTATATTAGTAATATAAAGTTTTATCTTAGGGGTAGGTAAAGCTTACTAGGAATATTAAGGTTCTAGATATCGAGGTTATGATTTAAATAGAGTACTTATAGTTAGTAGCAATTAGATATCTCGAGATATTTGAATTATATATAGTTATAAAAGTATAAGGATATAAGGGTATAAGGTTATTATAGAAAGAATTATTAGTTATTTATTATCTACGAAAAGGTTAATACGGAGCAGGTATACTAGCTACTATAATTACGAAAGGTTTAGCCCTAGATNTTAACTAGGGGCTAGTTATAGTAGTTAGTAGGGGGGGTAAGAGGACTGAAATCATACTTTAGGGGGTAATATATCTACTAATTATTATAATAGAAAGCGAGCTATCAGCCTTTCCCCTAGTTATTAATATATTTCTTAAATTTAAATTTTATTAAAAATTCTTATATCTAATTATTATTAACTAGAAACCTAGACTAGTTTTATTAGTTAAAATACTAGTTTAGGTATAATTAAATTTCTTTTATTAGTTTTAGAGATTAATTCTAAGTTTAGCTTAATATTTTAAATTATTTCTAGTATTAATATAATAGTTAGTAGAAAAGAAAATTTCTTATTAGGTATTTTTACTATTCTAAAATCCCTTGGATTTTTAAGAATAGGGTTTTCTTTTTCTTTAATAATTAATTTAACTAGTAGCTTTATATCTTTCTTTTATAAGTATTTTATATAAATTTTATTTTAAATAGAATCTCGTCCTATTAAATTTAATATTTCGGGTGATAATAATTTTCTAAAAAGTAAAGATCTAGATTTTATATAAGTTATAAGTATTTAAAATAGAGTTTACTAGGTATATAATATATCTTTTTAGTTTAATTTTAAATAACTTTTTCTCAATATTTTATTTATAGTATTTTATAAGTAAGTATACTAAATAATTAGAAGTATAAATTAATCTCTAATAAAGTTATAAATTTTAATAAAAGCTTAGAATATACTCTAGTATCTACTAATAAAAATACTACTTATATTATGTTTCTTTAAATTTATATAGTAATTCCTAGTTAATTAAAATATTTAGAAATCTCTTATATAATATAACTATTATCTAAATTAATTTTATTTTTAGTTTAAATAATAGTCTTATAATTTCTCGTATTTTTATTTTTTAAGTAATTACTTCTTTTCTAGTATACTTATTTATTCTAACTGGTATTTTAATATAAGAAAGAAATAACTCGAGATTAATCTTTTGTTCTATTATTTTTCTCTAGTAACTAGTTTCTCTATTAATTACTATCACTATCTCTCAATATTTTATTAAATCTTGTAAATTAAAAGGTTTTTCTATTTTCCTGTTTATCCTTTAAATATTAATCATACTTAAAGGATTAAATTATAAGTTTTATTAAGTAGTATAAATAAAAAACGTAAATCTTAAAGTTTATCCTGAATAGTAAATATCTAGGAATTACATATATAAATCCTAGAGAAGTTAAATAGATCTTAAATAATATAATAAAATAGGTAAATTCAATATAACTCTAAAGTTTATCTAGAAATAACTTATTAAGAATAAAATATTATATAATAAGAATAGTTTAATTATTTTAGTTTTATAATATTCATTTTCTAAGTATTAAAGATTTAATATTTAAGAGTAGTTTATCTTAAATATTTTACTTAAAAGTACTATATATAAATATTATTAGATTTTAGTTTTAAGAAACCTATTTTAGAATATAATTAAGGGAATAGAATATTTAGTAATTTTAGGATAATACTAGAAGTATTTGAATAGACTATAAGATAGTTTAAAATAGATTTATATTTGAAACAAACGAAATTATACTTTTTAAGTAACTATTTTATAATAATAGAGTATTTCATTAGATTAAACCTAAAAGTATAATCTAGTTTTAGATATTCGACTTTAGTTTTATCAAGAAGTAAAGCTTCTGAGATGATATTAATATAGAACTTTTTAATATAAGGAATATTGTTTAATATTAAATTAAGTATATTCTTTTTATTTAGATTTTTAAGGATTGTCTTAATAATTCTTGTATTTTTTCTCATTATAGGAAGATTAGCCAAATTATATCAAACTAAATCTATTCTTTTCCTAAGTTTAAAAGGTTCTTTTCAAAGATATTTATAACATTAGTAATATAAACTATTTTATAGCTATTAAAAACTATATTCCTCGAAAGTTTATAAGGATTTTAAGTAATTAAGAAAACTTCTAGGGGAGCTTTAGTTAGCTTCCTAAAGAGAATAGGATTAATACTAATAAATATTAAGTTAGAAAAGTTAGAACTATTACTAGATTTACTATTTAAAAGAGCTAATTTAGCTTTTAAAGTATCTAAAGGAATTTCCTTAGCTTTACTAGTATATTCCTTAGAACTTAATTATCTTCTTAGCTAGTTTCTATTATAGAATATATAGAGTTTAGAGTTATTTACTTTATTTAGAATACTATTTCGAGTAGTAATTAATATCTAAATATTAGGGAATCTAGTATATAAGCTATTAATAGTATATCAATATATTTATAGTTCTCTAAAAAGTATAAATAGCTTTTGAAATTTTATAGGTATTTTATTTTAGTCCAAGTTATATTTAATATTCCCGAGAGAACATTTAATATAAAGAGTATTTTATTATAATCCTTAGTTAAACTTTTATTAGTATAAAATAAAGCTATAAAGATCTTTCTATATTTAACTAAAATCTTAATACTAAAGTTTAGAGTTTCTCTTTTAATAATATTCTAATACTAAATTATAGTTTAATTAGGTGAAATATATGAAGTAAATACTAAAAGCTACTTTTTAATTATTAAAGTTCATTAGATTTCTAAGATACTGCGAAGGGCTGGGCCTGGTGGGTATACTAGCTTTTATAGCTATAAGGGGTTTAGCCCTAGATTAACTAGAAGCTAGCTATAGCAATTAGTAGGGGGGGTAGGAGGGCTAAAGTTATACTTTAGGGGGTAATATGTTTACTAATAGTCGTAATAGAGAGCGAGCTATCAGCTCCTCCTATTATATTTAATATACTTATAATACTCTAGAAAATATAAGTAGTTCCTAAAACCGTATAAATACGTTATTTCAACTTAAGTTATATCTAATTTGCCTATAAAAATAACTAATATAGATATTATTTTACTAAACTCTTAATTAAACTTTTATTAATATAAGATAAAACTATAAAGAGCTCTCTATATTTAGCTAAAGTCCTGATACTAGAATTCAGAATCTCTCTTTTAATAATATTCTAATACTAAATTATAGCTTAACTAGGCGAAATATATTAAAAAAATATTTAAAACTATTCTTTAATTATAAAACATCCCTAGATCTTTAGGATACTATATATAATTACTTAGAAATAAATAATATATTGCTTATCATATTATACTAGACTAGAGATATTTAAATTAGTTTTATTAAGGATTTAGTTATACTTACTTTTAATTTATTATTATATAACTAAATTATGTGAGGTATATTAATATTTTAGAATTCTTAGGAAAGCTAAAAAAGATATATTATAAGTAATAAATAGTTCTATTTAAGTAAATATTAGAAAGTTATTATTAATAGTAGTATTAACTTATATCTAAATTATATTATAATATCTTTTTATTTCTTTATAATTAAATCTTTAAACTATTTAAAGCTTAAGATTTACTATATAGTAATTAAAAATACTTTTAATATTTGGTTACTTTTACTCT
Organism: Colletotrichum trifolii; assembly: GCA_004367215.1. Lineage (NCBI taxonomy): Eukaryota > Fungi > Ascomycota > Sordariomycetes > Glomerellales > Glomerellaceae > Colletotrichum > Colletotrichum trifolii. Next base: position 1,853 of record RYZW01001628.1, on the reverse strand, counting down.
ATACTTGGAATAGTAGCTAAGCTCTTTACCTTATATATAGATTTAACTATAAATTTTACCTAATAGTAGTATTTAGTATTCATGCTAATACTAGCTCATAACTAGTTAAAATAGTAATGAAATTACTTATTATTATAGATAATTATACCCCTAATTCTAATATTTAACCCTATAATAGTAGAAGACCTCGTAGTAATAGTTAGGGAGAGCTTTATCGAGACTAGGGCTTAATATATATAGCTAAAAGTAACTACTAAGGTTATAAGGTTGAGAACCTTTATAAACCTCTTGAAGATGGAATAAAACAGAGCACTAAGAGCTAGGTGTTCCGTGATCCATCGCTCTTCTGTGTCTAAACCGTCCTTAGTAAGGTCTGGCGGCTAGAGTAGTAGCATACTGTACTTTCACGATAGAACTGAAATCTCCTCGAAATCCATGCGGCTACCATGAACGTTCGAACAGAGTGCCTGTAGTTAGCAGTAACTGAATGTCTTGAGATGTTCGAATTATGTGTGGCCGTGAGGGTGTGAGGGCGTGAGGGTGTGAGGTTATTGTGGAAGGAGTTGTCGGTTATTTGTTGTTGAAAAGGTTGATGCGAGGTGGGTGTGCTAGCTGCTATAGCTATAAGAGGTTCAGCCCCGGATTAACTAGGGGCTAGCTATAGTAGTTAGTAGGGGGGGTAGGAGGGCTGAAGTCGTACTTTAGGGGGTAATATATCTACTAATAGTTATAGTAGAAAGCGAGCTATTAGCCCCTCTTTTAAATATACTATACTATTATAAATTATATAACTTAGTATTCCTATAAGATAAGATTCCTAGTACTATAAATTAGAAATTTAAAAGGTATTAATAAAATATTTTAAAGATATTTAATTACTAGAGATAATTTTTCGTAAACTATAAAGAAACCTAAAGATTAAATAATAGCTATATTACCTTTCTATTTAGAAGACTAATTTAATAGAAACCTACTTAATAGAATACTATTATAGTATTAATAATTAAAATAGAATTTCTTGGCCTAGAATATACTTTAAAAGAAACTATATAATTAAAAAGATTGTTTCGATATATTAAGCTTAATTATAGAGATAGTTAGAGAATCTATTATAATAACTACTAAACTATTAGACTAGTAATCCTTAATAATAAATACTTATCTATTAGATTTTAATATATAGATATTTAATAAATATAGTTATACTAAGAATACTTAAAAAGTATTTTTAAAATAGTTTATATATTTATAAATTTAATATTAGTAGATAGATTTATTAATATTACAGGTTATGCCTAGCTAGTTGACTCTAGTTTTACCCGAGTCCTAATAATTATACCCAAGAAGCTAAGCACTGGTACACTACTAGTAAGCTCCTAATATTACTTTTAAATAGACTTTTTATACTTTTCACGAGAATTTCTCTTTTATTCCTTAATTCTAAATAAATAGTATTAATACTTTTTATAGTTAAATTATAATTTAAACCTAGTTTTTTATATATTTAGAAACTTAGATTTATCCCCTATATAAGTAATACTAGGTTAAGTATAGCTTTTTACTAGTTAAGAAGAAATACTAATTAGTAAAGTACTATTCCTAAGTATAAGAGATATTAGGTTAAGTATAATTCCCTTTATAAATCCTAGTTAAGATAAGAAATTAGTATTATTAGTAAAAAACTTATTAATAAAAATATATAAATCTATTTTAGAGAAGTTAAATAGTATAAAGTTACGACGGGTTAGGCCTAGGCTATAATTTAGCTATAGGGAACGTAAATACTATTTATTTAGAACTAAGGAGTAAAAGAGAAGTTCTCGCGAAAAGTGTGAAAAGTCTACTTAAAGGTA
>RYZW01001627.1:0-18648 GCA_004367215.1 Colletotrichum trifolii | reverse complement strand
GAAGTATTTTAGTAGTACTTTAATAATATTATAATAAACTTAAAAAGTTTATACCTAAAGTGAAAACTCTTTACTAGACTATAGGGATAGTAGTTGTATAGAGCTCTAATAGTAATATCCTATATAACCCCTAAAGCTTAAATCTATAATAACTAATAAATATAAGTAATAATAATAAAAACTATTAATATATAAGAGAAAAAAGAAACTAGTTAGTAAAAGTAAAAGTAAATAGACTATTTAGAATGCTTAATAAAGAAATAAATAATAGTTTTGAGAATAGCTAACTAATTATTCTAATAAAAAGATAATGAAAAATAGTTAAATACATGATATATTAGAATAGATCTATTATATGAAATTAATTCTTCTACTTAAATATTTCAAGAACTATTTTAGAATATTATATATCCTACTATATTAGTAATAATATACTATTTTAAGTAATTCTTAATATATAAAGTTATTTCAAGTAGCTCTACTACTAGGAAGTATATAAGAATAAGTATAGTATTAATTCTATTATATAACTATACTAGTTTATATTAAGCTTAATTAGTTTTTATATATATATTTGAATACTTCATTCTAGTTCAAGTATTATACTTTTTAACAACTTATATCTAGACTTTATATAATATTATTTATTTATTATAATAGATTACTAATAAGAAAGAAAAAAGGAAAAGAGTAAATTCTGGACTAGAAAGAAAGAATCAAAGAAAGATAATATAATAAATAACTAACCTACTTAATATAGTAGCTTAATATCTAGCTAGCTTTTACTATTATAATAAGAATAGTAAATTCGAATCTTATAGCTAGTAATCGCGACTAGTTTTACTAATTATATAAACTATATAGTAACTACTACTAATTATCGGTTCTTATTATTAGTTATTAATAGCTATTAACTATTAATAGTATTAGGTTACGGAAGAGAGGGGGGGTACTAGGGGGGTACTAGAGCCCCTATATACTAGCCTTAGCTACCGGAATAATAGATATTCTAGTAGTACGAAGCTTAAATATAGGTATAGAGCTATAGCTAAGTAAGGGGAAAGGTAAGTTTGAATAGTTATATAGTATAGTATATACCTATTAAGAGATCCTATTATTTAATATAAACCTAGCCTAATATATTTAAACTTCTACTTACTTTTAAGTATACTAACTAGTAGGACTATAATAGTACTATATTAGAAACCTACTACCTAAGTAACTTAGGGGGCTAAGCCTAGCTTAATAGGGGAACTAATTCTTATAGTAACTAGTAGTAATATAGATAAGCTAGAAAAGCTACTACCCCCCTAGAATAATAGTAACCTTTCTGAAACTAACCTAGATTATTTAATCGAGGAAAAAGCAAAGAAGTTAAAGAAAAAGTAGAAATTAGAGAGATTAGTAGTATTAAGGGGGGGAAATAATCTAGAAAAAAAGAATACTAGAGGGTTAACTATTCCTATACTAGATTCTAAATAAAAAAGAAGAAACCTTTTAGTTAAGTAGCTAGCCCCTATTAAGTACTAGGGGAATAGCTAGTTAGACCTTAATAATTTCCTATTTAAACTAAAAGGATAGTTTACTATAGTAAAAGATAACTTTATTATAAATAAGAATAAAGTATAATATATAGGCTTATACCTAGAAAGTATTATAGCCCGCTAGTAGATTAAATATATTACTATTATATATAATAGTAAGATAGAGCAAGTTATCTAAGTAGTAATAGAGGTATAGTTAAGGTCTAGTATAGATAATAATAATACCTAAACTATTACAATAGTAGCTAAATTAAATACGATTTACTAAAAAGTTAGCTAGTCCTACTAGTAATTTATTAATATATATAAGGCTTTCGAAGTAGAATACCCTAATACCTAACTAGAGAAGACCCGAGTTATTAATATTATTAACTACTTATTACCTGAATTAAGATATACGATTATAACTAGAAGCTTACTAATTATATATTAGGAACTCAACTACGTAGCTAAATAGGTAGAAATAGTTAAATAATTCCTAAATAAGTTTACTGTAGTAGAATTTACTTTCAAGACTTTAAAGTAGAAAAACTATATATTACTAGTTATATAAATAATTATCTTAACTTAAGAAATAACTAGAAAAAGCTAGTTAAAAGAACTATCCTTTATAAATACTCCTTTACTAGAGATTAAAATAGAAAAGACCCTATAATTTCAAGCTACTACTCCTTAGGGGCTACTTAAGTATTATAATTATAGAAAAATAAACTATATATTTTACTAGTATAGCGAGGATACTTACTACTTCTATAAAAAACCTAAGTATAATAGAAGAAGCTATACTACTATAGTAATAGGAACTAATAGTATTTATATCTTATAGGATCCGGGCTTTACTAGTATTTCGAGGTAGAAATATTAATCTATATAGGGAGAAGTTAGAAGAAGGAAAAAATACTTATTAACCTAAAGGCTAACGAGAATATCCTAAGCTAGAAGATATTATATAATACTAAGCTTAATAAAATTAGCTTAAAGTTAAATATATTAGGTTTCTAGGGAAGAATAATACCTAAATATAAAATATAGATTATAGTTATAAAGATTATAAATAACCTTGATATAATATAGATGAAATCTTATATATTCTAAGTAAGTAATACTAGTAAATATAATATAATCCTAGGGATCTTTTAAAAAAAAGAAGCTAAACTTAATTTTAAATAGAAAACTCTAAGTTAGACCTATCCCTTAGTTATTACTAACCTCAAACTAGTATATAAAGCTAGGGTAATTAATAAAACTAAGAAGTAATCTAAATATATATTAGTAATCTTAGCTATATTAGTATTAATAGAAAGGGAGTAGCAGGCTACCTAGTAATAACCTAGATAAGATCTAAATAAAAAGAAAGAAAACATCAACTAACTACTACTAGAATACTAAAAGTAAGCTTATATTTTTAATATAAAGAAAACTAATATTCCTGTGGAAAGAAGTATTTATATATATATTATAGAACTAGAGGAAAGTAAGGAGCTTTTATAGGGCTTTATCTACCCCTTTATAGAAAAAGAATTAGAGGAATTATATTAATATCTTATATTAGTTCTAGAGAAAAGGTAGATTAGAGTATTAAGAAACTTTACTAGAATACTAATCCTATTTATCCCTAAGAAAAAGAGTAAGTTAAAGTTATATATAGATTATAGGGGGCTAAATAATATTACTATCAAGAACTATATACTACTCCTATTCATTAGTAACATTCTAAATTATCTAAGAAAAGCTTTGTAGTTTACTAAACTAGATCTAAAAAACGTATACTACTAAGTATATATATAACTAAGAGATAAGTAGAAGATAGTATTTTAAATATAATATAAGTATTTTAAATATCGCGTAATACTATTCAAGCTAGTAAATACCCTAGTAACCTTTTAAGTATATATTAATAACATTTTAGTAGGTTTTATAGATATTATATATATCATTTACTTAGATAATATTCTAATATTTACTAAAACTAAAAAAGATTATATAGAAATAGTTAAAGAAATACTTAGCTAGTTATTATAAGTAAAACTATATACTAACCTAGAGAAATATAAGTTTTATATATAAATAACTAAGTATTTAGGTTTTATTATTTCTCCTAAGAATATTACTATAGAAGGGGAAAGGATATTAGTAATTAAAAAGTAACTACTACTTACTAGTATTAGAGAAATTCAGATCTTCTTAGGGTTTATAGGATTCTATAAGAGATTTATTTAGAACTATTCTAAAATATATACTAGGTTTACTAATTAATTAATTAAATAGGTAAAAGGGGAAAATATAATAACTTTTAAAGTAATTAAAACTTTTAAAAATTTATAAGATAGATTTATTTAAATACTAATCTTATAATACTTTAACCTAGTTCTTCTAATCCGCATAAAAATAGATATTTCTAACTTTACTATAAAAGTAATAATTACTTAGTTAGAAGAGGGATAGTAGTAACTATTAGTTTACTTTTTAAGGAAATTAAAAAAAGTAGAATTAAGATATAGTATACTAGAAGCTAAACTATTAGCTATTTATAAAATAATACTTATATAGAAATACTATTTCTTATACTTATAGTATAAAATTACTTTTATTACTAATTATCTAGACTACTAATACCTAGCAGCAAAACTTTAGCTTAATAGCTAGTAAATAAGACTTTTTTAAGATATATTATTATTGAATTATATTATTAACTACTAGCTAGGGAAATAAAACTTAATTGATAGTTTATCAAGATAATTAGATTATTAATTTATAGAAAGAAAAACTTAAAAAACTAAGAATACTTTTTTAGAAAATTTCCTAAACTAGTTCTTAGATAAAATAATAGTAGTATCTTTCTGGAACTAAAAGCTATAAGTAAACCTAGAAGATATTATTCTAGAGAAACTATAAAGGATATTAGAAGAAGAAATCCGAAAAACTTAGAAAAAAACTATTTCTAGGGGAAGAGAAAAGTTATACTAGAAGGGAAAAGACTAGTCTATTAATAAAGAAAGAGGAATAAGATTCTAGGGTAAACTAGTTATCCTAGATAAATATTAACTTTAAATTAACCTATTAATAGTATTCCACAATAAGCCCCTAGGGGGCTATTTAAATATTACTAAAATACTTTAAAAGTTAGGTTAAATATATTAGTAGAAGTTAATAAGAAAGGATATTAAGGAATATATATTATAGTATACGATATATTAATAGTTAAAGCCTCGATACTACTTCCTATATAGCGAACTAGTATTTTTACTAGTATTTACTAGCCTATAGTAATATATTAGTATAGATTTTATTACTAAACTACCCAAATTAGTTAGATTTTTAGGGAAAATTTATAATAGTATATTAGTAGTAGTAAATTAATTTACGAAGTATATATTTTACTTACTAATAAAAAAGTCCCTAATAGTAGACAAGTTAGTAACTTTACTAGTAAATAATATTCTCTTTAAGTATAGAGTTCCTTAGACTATTATATCTAATAGAGGTTTGCTATTTATAAGTAGATTTTAGGCTCTAGTTACCTACCTACTAGCTATTAAGAGGAAGCTAAGTATAGTATATTATCTGTAAATTAATAGTTAAATAGAATAGTAAAACTAAAATATAGAGTATTTCTTAAGAGTAATAGTTAACTTTAACTAAAACAATTAGGTAAAATAATTACTTATAACCGAATTCGTTTATAATACCTTAGTCTATAATACTACTAGGGTTATATTAGCAGACGCCTTAATAGGTTACTTATTAAGGGGATTTTATAATAGTTTTCTTAAAAGCGTGAAACCTAGAGCTATTCCTATAGTAGAGGAAAAAGTAAAATATTTCTAGTTATATTAATAGTAGTTAAAAGCTTTACTAGAAGAAGTAAATAAAGGTTATATAAAGTAGTATAATAAAAGAAGAAGGTAATTAGACTTTAAAGTTAATAATTATATATTATTATCTATAAAGAATATTTAGTAAAAGTAACTAGCTAAAAAGTTATCTGATAAATATTTAGGACTATGTAGGGTAATATAAGTAATTAATAGGGGTTAAGTATTTAAGTTTAATTTAAATAAGAAGTATAGGATTAATAATATCTTTTCTTTATTATAATTAGAAAAATATATAAGTAATCTACTAGAGTTTTAGGTAGTTTTTATCGAAGACTTAGGAGATAATATTTATAAGGTTAATTATATAGTAGATTATAAAGAACTATAAAGAAAGTATTAGTATTTAGTTAAGTAGAAGGGGTATAAAATAGAAGAATATTTATAGGAATTTTAGTAAAATATATTATTAGAGTTAAGGTTAGAGTATAAAGAGGGTTTCTTAAGTATTACTAGTAAGTTATAAAGGGAGTAGTAAATATAGGTTATTAGTAATAAAAGCTAGGAAGCTTATATTAGCCTGAAGGCTAAATAAAAAAAATGCGATAAAAAGATAGTAACTAATCTTTGAAAAAATAATAAAGTATTAGGAAGGGAGAGGGGGGAAACTAGAGGGGTATTGGATTATTTATTATTACTTTTATTATTATTTTTATCGTTATTATTACTTTCCTTATTAGCTTTAGGGGGTATGGAATAAGAATTACGAAACTTAGTATACTATAAAAATATTATTAGTAAAAAGGGGTTACTAGAGGGGTACTAAAGGGGTAAAAGAGTACTTATAATATAGGAATAAGTTGATAACTATTCTAAAAAAGTAATAGAGAAACCTATAAAAGTATAGGTCTATACTTTAATAGTATAGGTTTAATCTTCTTATACTTACTAGAAAGTAATAGTAATTTATAGGTCTTGTTCTAGGAACTAGTTATAGCACGAAGTAGTAATAGTTATAGCTTTAGTAGTTATAAGTTAGTACTTATAAGTTATCTACTTAACTTCTTTATCTTTAGCTTTATACTTAGTATTAGACTTATTAGTATAAGAAATTTTAGCTTAGAAAGCTTTCCTAGTTATAGTTTAGGTTTTCTTGAAATTTTCTTATAATAATAATTAGTAGGGGGGTATTAGGGGATATAAGTAGTAAATATATTTTATAGTTATAAGTAGTAGTAGTAAGGTTAGGTTTAGTTGAAAACTTTTTAAAAAATAGTAGAAAGTAAAAGTAGTAAGAGTAGCAATATAAGTAGTCTAGGGAAATATTAGAAAATACTTTATAGCTATAGGAGTAGCTTATAAGAGGGGAGATAGGGGTATACTAGAATATATTCTTTATTATATATAGTAGTATAATAATAATACTTATTACTAATATTTAAAATAGTTAGTAGAAATAAGAAAAAAGAAATAGTAGAATATACTAGTAGTTCTACTATAAATAAGGGGTAGTAAGGTAGTACTAGAAAGCTTCTAGGTTACTATAAAGTAGAGGTAGTAGTAGTAGGGGACTAATTACTTAGTATTATTATTATTATTATCGCTATTGTTTACTTGTATATAAGTAGTATATAATACCTTAGTAGCTCTTTTCTTCGTAGTAGTAGCTCCTTTTCTAGTAGGAGTAGGAGTAGGGGGATATAGTATAAGGGGAATAGGGGTAGGGGGAATAGGGGTAAGGGGGGTACTAGGGGTAGATATTATATTATTATTATTATTATTTTTAATGATCTAGAAATAAAGTTATTAATAAAGGAGAAAACGAAGTTAACTTATATATAAGATTGAAAATTCGAATAATAAAAAAGCCTTCCCTTAATTAAAAGTAGTTAAAGGCTTCTTTAGAGTAGAAGATAGTAAAATTAATAACTAAGAGGTTACTAATAGGTTACTAGGGGGGAATAATAGGAATAGTAAAGAGAATGATATTAGTCTTTGAAACTAAAAGAATTATAAAATATATATAGCTCTAAACTAGCTAGTAAAAATAGTATTCTATAGAATAAGTAAGAATAAGAAATTTATAAATTATTACTAAGGGAGGTTTAGTATAGCTATTATAAGAAAAGAGATATTATAATTATAGTAGATAGGAAAGTCTTTATAGCTAGGAGTAAGGAAGAAGTTTTTCTAGTATTTCTATAGTTAAAGAAAACTAGTTATTTTATATAGGGGCCCCGGGTTAACTAAAATATAATTATAGTTAGAGTATATTTTAGGAAGCTAATATTAACTAGGATTTAATATTAGGAAGCTAAAATATAAAGCTTAGAATAAATACTTAAGTTTTAACTAAAGAGAAATACTAGGAGGTTAGTAGAAAGCTACTAACTTATACTAGTATCCTAGTAATTAGGTCTTAAGGATAGGATTTCTAAAAAGGGGGATTATATTAAATTATAGAAAAGAAAGGAAATACTAGGGGAATACTAGAGCCTTTATATACTAGTTTTAATTATTAGAATAATAAATATTCTAGTAGTATAAAATTTAAATATAAATATAGAGCTATAGTTAAACAAGGGGAAAAGCAAGTTCGAATAGTTATATAGTATAGTATACGCTTATTAAGAGATTCTATTACTTAATACAAACGCAGCCTAATAAATAACTAATAATAAGTATTACTAGCTAATATATATTTAGGATTATATAACTATAATCTTTTAAAAAATAATTATAATAAATAAATCTATATTCTTCCTATTTATTATCTATTATATTAACTAACTATATTATTATTACTTAAAATTTCTTCTATTTAAATAGTTGTTTAGGTTTAGTATTACCTTAGGGTATACAAAACAAGAGCTAACTACTAGGTATAGTTTGCTTTAGAGGGTTTTAGAGAAATATATAACTTTAAATTAATTAAAAACTTTTAATTTAACTATATTAATAATAAATAGCTAGTAAGAAGATATAAAAGAATATTAAAGAAATAAATATAGGCAAAATTAGAAGAACTAAAACATACTAAGATATAAACAAAAAAAGATAATATTTACTAGATATATATCAAGATATTATAAAAGACTTTAGTAAAGTTCAATAGATCATTTCTATTATAATAATATTGTAAAACTTAAAGATATTAATATATTACTAGATTAATTGTAAATATATTTATAAATTAAAGAACTAAAGACTTAATAATAATAATAATAATAATGATTAGTACTTATGTTAAAAGTCTTTGATTTATTTAAAGCGATATACTTCTCGGAAACCCTTTAAAAGAAACTATACCTAGTAGTTAGCTTTTATTTTATATATTCTATAGATCATATTAGGATTAAGAAACTATTTAAATAGAGGAAACCTTAAGTAGTAATAATATAGTTAGTTAATATAATAACTAATACATAGGGAAAGTATAAGTCTATCTATTATAATTACTCTTTAAAGATCATAGTTGTATAATACTAATACTTATCAGCTACTAAAGCTTATTACTAGCTATTAATAATTACTAACTATTAACAGCTATTAGTAAGAGCTAATAGCTAGTAGTAGTTACTATATAGTTCTATAACTAGAAAGTATTAACTAGTAGTTATGCTTACTTGCCGCAAGATTCGAGCCTACTATTCTTGCTATGAAATAGTAAAAGCTAGCTAGATATTAAACTACTATATTAAACGGGTAATAATAATAATAATAATAATAATAAGAAACTTGGTTCTATTACTTAGTCTATAAAGAATTACTCAAATAAATAATAGTACCATAATAGAATATTGACTAGCTTTGAAGAAAGAAATTATATATACTAAATAGTTAGTAATATTATAAAATATTTCACAATCATATCAAGGAAATATATAATTTTAGCTGTAGAAACTAAGATTCTTCAAAGAAGAGATAATAATAAAAATATAATAGTAAAACTATATAATATATCTAGTAATTTACTTATTATAGCTACTAGGATATTAGAAAGAATTTTAAGCTGAAATATAATTTAGAGCTTATAAATAATAGTCTATATTATACTACAGTTTCTACTTATATATTTAAATTCTTGTTAATTATAATTTTATTTATATTATATTTACTATATATAATCAAGAAGCAAAATCTAATATATATGATATATAGCCCAATGTAGCTATATACATTATATTAGACTTTTGTTAAGTAGTTTAAGTAAAGTAAAGCCTATAGAGATAGCGATAGTATCTAACTTTTAACTAGTATAAACTCTACCTCTCAAGTATGTTATTCCTGACAGGGCGTAATTGTAGCCAAAAACTGGCCACAGGATAACCGGGCTCCTGGCATAAGCCACGGGTGGCTGGAATAATTCACAACAGTACCCGATGTTGGTTGGCCCCTTTATCACGGTCCTCCGAGAAGGTGTCCATGGCGTGTCGTTCTCTGCCCTGACAACTGCCTGTGCCCCTTGCTCATTGTTATGGGGTTCATTTTCAGTGACTTGGTCGGCTACTGCCTGTAGAATAGAGAGCGCGGCATTCCTGTTCGAAGTGCTCGCGTCGGCACAGGGGTGGATCAATGACAAAATTGCAAATCATCCTCGTCCTGCAGACTTGTGTGTTGCATCTCGTTGTTGCTGGTTTCTTCTCGAAGGCAATTAAACCTTTCCAGCAACAGCAGTAGAACAATCTGCATGGCGGCGATAGTGCAGAACTTGGGTACAGGTCTGGCTCTTACGGCATCAGCGAACGCGTTTGCCATGTGCATGTAGTCGTACTGGTCACCAAGAAGCTCAGCGAAGGCCAAGGTATCGACAGTGCTGTGATCCGGAACTAACAGGCGGCAGTTGTTGGGGTATCTCAAAGACGTCTTCGGATTATGTCAGCCACGGGCGGTTATATCTTTGCCTGCAATGCATTCTGGATCTTCGTTACGACAGATCTTCCCATTTACAAATTTGGCGAGAATCGAGTCCGTAGGTCGTCCCTCCAGGCGAAGGTCAAGGATGCCGACGCAAACGCACTTGGCAGTCGACGTACGATGAATTACCAGCACGATCTTGTGAGCTTTAACAGAAAAGAGGGGACGGCCACCGCCAAGACTACAGCGGCTTCTTTGTAGACTCTGATACTGGCATTGTTGCCAACGCAGCGCGGGTTGTCAGCGGATGAGGGGCAGGAGGATGAAATCATCTTGCAGACAAACGGCTAGATCCGGGGCTAGGGACTCCGTTCAACCATGCACAACAACCCAAACAGTGGTTCAAAATGTGTGCCGAGATGCCGTGGCCTGCGATCGGTGACCAGGGCTTTTATCAATCAGTCTTCCGGTGTCCAGTCCCACTCATCGGCAGTGAATAGAATGCGAGCCATCTTATCAGCATGAATATAGCCTTCATGTCGCAGCCTCTGATCAGTTGCCAATCCTCGAGTGAACTCAAACTTATTCGCCCCCCTTTCTGACATAGCAGTGTTATTGCTGGTGATCCAGCTAGCAGCAACGCGGTCGTTCTTCCAGTCTGCCTGAGATATCGAGAGAACCGTAGAGGACAGCATCGACCGTACATAATCCAGGATGGGTTCAATACGCGTTCGGATGCCGCAATTGGTGTGATTTTTATCGATTTGATAACTCGGGACTTGCTTCAGAGTTGACAGAATATCCTCAATGTCAATGACCGACGGGTCTGGAATATTTTCAAAGGAATTCGGTCCGAAGTCAACCACACCAATTAACTCCTTGCCCGTGAAGAACTTAAGCATTTGACCGAGCTGGAAGGAGTCGCATGCGGAGCTCGAGTCATAACCCAATTGACACTGCCTCTCGCGAGAGGAATAGAGTGCCAGAAAGTGTCGCTGTATCGATGCAATGGTGTTCAGGATGCATTCCCGTCGATACTGTAGCTCTCCTGGTTAATGTCAGAGTTATGAGCCTCTCGACGGGACAGGGACAAGGCACTTACGCTCCAGGCTGTCGGGAAGATTCCACCACAGCTCGGTGCGAGTGAGGTCTTCTGAGGACAGCATGTTCCACTGAATCGAGCCATGTAAGATTAATTCTCTGGTACATGTACGCAGCTTGGGCGGCTGCTCTAGAAGCCATGCAACCAGTATTTTTTGCCTCAGTGTGTTCTCAACGCCCAGCGCCATGTGTGTAGTAGCAGCTTGGCCATATTTGGCACATGTCAGAGGCCACTTGAATCTCTGGTTGATGCTGAGATATCTCGAGACTACAGCTCGACAGTCGAATCTATCCGCCAGGATAGCTAGGACGGTCACGTGGCGCATGGTAACAGGCGTGGAAGTGAGAGGTTTTCCATGTACAATCCGCATCAAGTCTTCGAAGACCTTTTCTCGGCCTACTGATCTGGTGGACTCATCATCATCGACGATGTTAACCCACGGTAAGTCCGAGACATCCACTTTGTCCATTCTAAACTCCGCGGCCCTCAGTCGCGCGAGGGCGGCTTCAACATGGGCAGCTTCAGAAAATTGCCTGTTGCCGAGGAGATTGGCGAAGTATTTGGAGTGTTTCTTCAGGTCATATAGCTTGACTCGGTAGGCTACGTTCATTCTTGGACTTGGGTCGGGCTGGGGCTTGCCGGACTCTGCAGTCTTCTTGTCCGCAGGGTGCTGGGTCTTGCGAGCAACAGCAATCGTCTCTCTCGAGGTCTCGAACGTGATGTTGAGAATGACGTCTCCGTCGTCGGCGACGAGTACAACTGGGAGTAAGTTGCCTGACGAAGAGGCCATAGTACTGCCCCAGGTAGATGTCCGGTCTCCAACGATGTAACAGGCAGGAGAGACAGTACCCAATAGAAAGTCATTGAGTTGTAAGTTTGGGAGTTGTAAGTTTCGGAATTGGCAAAGGTTAGGGAGCGTTTGGGGTAGCTGTATAGATGTTGTCAGATTGAGAGAGATATACCTTATATATATACCTCGCGTGATATTGTTAATATACTCCTATAGAATATGAAGTACTAGTATAGCCTCTTGAGTAGTCTTAAATTATACTAAAATCCTTCTACATATTACTAATAATTGTGTCCAGCTACTTTTACTCTATATTTAGAATAATATCTAAGCGTTTTGTTTAATATAGAGTTTTAACTATAAACTTTAGCAAATAATAGTACTTATACGAAAACTAGCTTGCAACTAGTTAAAATAGTAGTAGAATTACTTATGATTATGAGTATTAATTCTTTTAGTTTTGATATTTAAGTCTATCATAATAAAAGACTTTATGTTAGTAATTCTTATAGAATTCTTTTTTTAAACTAGAGCTTAGAATATATAGCTAAAAGTAACTGTTAAAGTTATAGAGTCAAGGATTTCTTAATTTTAAACGTTATAAATAATGAAAAAAAAATAGGATACTAAGTGCGAGGTATTCTATAATCTATTATTCTTGAATATTCTTTACAATAATAGAAAGACCCCTTTTAAATTTATACAGCTAGTTATAAAAAATGATTATAGGATTAGTATAGATCTATCTAGATATTCAATTACTTTTCTTCTATACCTAGAATAAAATCTAAACTTTCAACTTTCTATATAGTTTCAACTATAGATTTTATCTAACAATGGTACTTATATCAATACTAACTCACTACTAGTTATAATAGAATTAAAAGAACCTGTTATTCAGTATAATTAAACTTCTAGTTCTAATATTTCACTATATAGCAATGAAGAGCCTCATAGTAATAATTCATATAAGGAAAACCTTATTAAAACTAGAATTTAGAATATATTATACTCTTTACAAATAAAATATTATAAAGTACTTATAAAAACTAGATATCCTATAGTTAATTACTTCTCTATATCTTTCATCATAAAATAAACATCACTTTAAAGTCTAAATAGCTATCTATAGAAAAGAACTATAAAGTAGATATAGATTTATTTAGTTAGAACTAATACAAATATAACTATTACCTAACTAAACTAAACTTTAGTAAAATCATTCCAGGTATTATAATTCATAAGTAATTTATAGACTTTTAAAAGAAATTCATTTACTTATTCTATAAATTACTATATTAAGCTAATTATTCTAGAACCTAAGTATCAATTAGATTATCTTCTAATGCTTATATGGTATTAGAATATCAATTAATAGATCCTTTAAAGTACTATAATAATACAGTACTAAATGTTTGAAAAGCTATTAAGTAATACTAATAATTTATATATATATATTCAAGTACTCTTTATATATTAGCTATATTCAATATAGTAAAGGTAATTACTAATAAGAATAGGCTAAATTCTATAATAGTTATGTAGGCAATATAATTCAATTCATATTCGTCGTAGAAAGGCTTTATGTTCATAGTATAAAAGTTAATCTTAAAAATAAATAAAGCTTAGATTATAATCAGAATATAAAAACTGCAGATACTAAAATTATAATAAATATTTAAATATTATTCAATTAGTAGTAATAAAATTTCTGGAAGTATTTAAGTTATATATAATATAAGAGTATAGAAATACAGTATTATTAAAGAAAGAATTATAAGTTATTTACTATGACTAATAGTAATGTAGAGTAAATATACTAGTTATTATAACTATAGAAAGTTCAGCTTTTAAATTAATTAGAAGCTAGCTATAGTAATTAATAGAGAAGTAGAAAAGCTAAAATGATATTATTGGTTTATCTAGCAGGGAAAATCGTATACTATACGTGATCTTATTGTACAAGTATAAAAGGGTTCTAGTATTCGTTATTATTATTATTATATTATATAGCTATATATATAGGTATATAAAGCTTTAGATTTATAGTATAATAGTTATTTACTAACTACTATAGTATAAAACTATAGCTAGTAATAAGTATTACTAGTAAAATATAGAAGTATATAGCTATATATACTATATACGCGTAGAAGTATATAGCTATATATACTATATACATGCGGAGGCGTATATACTATACGCGGTAGCGTATACTACATAGTATAGTATTACTAATAGATATTTCAAGATATAATATATTTATTAATAGTTATAATAGAAAGTAAGCTGTTAGCTGTTCTGAAAATATCTAGTTATAAGTAATTTAAATAAAGCTATTAATATATTAAGTTAAATCTCGATAGAACTATTTCAAGAACTATAATTAACAAGTAACCTATAGATATTTAGAAAACAATTATCTAGCTATTCTATAACCTATTACATTAAACTAAAAATATTTAAATCTAAGTATTTATTAAATAATACTCTAATATTCATATATTATTAGAATACTATTTACTAGGTACTTTATAATATTATAGTAATATAATAAACAAATAGTACGGTATATAGTCTAAAAATAAGTTNGTTATTAAAAAGTATATCTTCTTCTAGCTAAAATAAAACGTTTAAACATATATAAATAGGATAGTTATACCTTATATAAGCTACCTAAGTCGTATAGTAGCTAGTAGAGTTATAAAGCAGCCTTGGTACTATATATATTCTTATATACTCCCCTAGTAATAAAGCTACTAGAAATACCCTTGTATTATTTAACTATCATACTAAGTAAAGAAATAAAGTAAATAGTTTCTAAAATAGATCTTCTAGTATTTAAATACAAGAAATTAACAAAACTATTATTATCTATTATATATTTAACTATCTTTATCAAGAATCAGTAAAGGCAATTAGTTAATTCTTTCTAAAATTACTAATAATCTAATTTTTGTATATACTATAAATCAATTATTTATTGATTTTTCACCTACTAATTTTCTTTCTTCTCTTCTATATTAATCTTTTTGATCATTACCCTCTTATTCTATAAGGAATATATATTACTAATATAAATTCTATATATTAGTTTTAAACAGAATAATATATATTAATTATTACTAATATTCTAACTAGGAAATAAACCTTTTAAATTTATTGAGAAAATTATTATTAAACCGGAGGATTCTTTTACTCAAGTTAAGATATAAGCTATTAATACTAATATTAATCTATATAATATTACTATTAACTTTCTAAATCACTTTATATCCCTCTTAGTTAGTCATCTAATACCAATTTTCACCTATTAAATCCCTAAATTAGAATAATTCCTTCTTAATCCTATTCTTAAAAATAATAAAATATTAATATTCTTAATTACTTGAACTACTTTATATCCTTATATACTCAATAATAATAATAAATCTCAAACTTGAAATACTTTTCTATATTCCTTTTGGGAGATCTATTTTATTTAGTAGTTTTTATCTAATTTTCTTTCTTTTAAAAGTTTAATCCCTATTCTTTTCTTTTCTCCTCCTTCTCTATTAATATATTTTTTATCTTTAGTAACTCTATCTAAAAATACTCTATCTCTAAAATATAAGTATAGTTTAATTTTATTAAAGAAAAGAATCATATTAGTAGTTTAAACTTCTAGTTTTAATACAAAAACTAATTAATTCAACTAAAATTATTTATCTAATTATATTTCGCTAAATTTCCTAACTTATTAGAACATTTATTACTATCGCCTAAATTTACTAAGATACCAAACTTAGTGGTATTATAAAAAAGGAACTATTTAATAAAAATACTTATTACTATTACTAGTTCGAAATACCCTTATAGTTATCCGGGGAAAATCTCTACCCCGAAGCTTTTTTTTAATAATAAAAAAGATGATTTAGCTAGTAATTCTAAGCCTGAAAGTTTAGTACTTAAAACTATTAGTAATAAAAATAAAAAAGTTTAAACTATTATGAATAAAAGGGAAAATATTAAAGAAAATACTAAGGAAATAGTTAAGTTTCCTAAGAAACGCGTAAAAACTACTATTAACACAATAAGAAAGCTTTCTTAAATTAGAAATCAAGAAACTTCTTTAGAAATAAATAATTTTACGTATTAATTAGAAATTGCTAAATATTAACTTACAAAACCTAGTAATAAATCTATTATTCTAAAGAAAACCTTAAATTAATCTATTCTTTCTAAACAAAAGTAAAACTACTAAGGAGTGTGAAAATTACTTACTCTATATAAGAACTATTAAATATCTATAGCTAGTCTCAACTATTAAGTATATAATATATTACTCTAAGTTTATCCTCTTATAAAGCTTTTATCTTTATACTATTAGTATTAGTAGTTAAAATTTAGTTTCTAATTAATTCTACTAGCATGAGAATAGTTTAAAAACTACTTATTTACTAGTTTTAAACTAGATATGTAAAGTATTTAAAAGATATTTAGAAGGTTTTTAGATTCCTAATACTAATTAAATAAATATTTTAACCTAAGAATTTTTATTCAAGTCTGACTATTCTTAATTAAAAATAAGAAAATTATTAATATAAAGAAATTTATCTATCTTAAACTTTAATTAAAATAATAGAAAGACTTCGAAACTACTTTTATTAAAAATAGAAATATTTCAGATTCTACTACTAGAACTCTTATTATTAAATAACCTTTTCTAGCTTAAATACTTTAACTTCTTATAATATAAATTCTTTACTTTTTATAGGTTCGAATCCTGCGGCAGGTAACCGCGACCGGTAGCTATATACCTTCCGATTATATAAACTAAGTATAATAACTTTTACTAGTTAGTAGTTCTTACTAATAGCTATTAATAGCTAGTAACTATTAATAACTAGTAATAAGTACTACTAGCTAGTTAGTATTAGTATTACGTAACCTACTATAATCCTTAAAGAGTAACTATGACGGATAAGCCTATACTTTCCCTATTTATCAACTATTATATTAACTAACCGTGTCTTACTACCTGAGGGTTCTTCTATATAACGGTTCCTTAGAACTAGTAGTATCTATAGGGTTTAACATACTAGGTATAGCTTTCTTTAAAGGTTTCCCGAGAGGCATATGACTTTAAATAGATCAGAGACCTTTAATATAACTAATAAATTCTTTACTTTATATTACTTATCTAACTAGTTTTAAATACTTATATTCCTAGTATTTTTGTAATAATAAATAATTCCCTAGTTAATAGATTTCCTATATTTTGACTAGTTCCTAGAAAATTTAAAGTTTATAGTTATAGTTATAGCTTTATTAGTCTTAGGTATTTTCCTTTCTTTTGAACTTAAATTCCTACTCCTACTCTTTTTAGGAATTGTAGTTAGTTTTTAATACTTATATAACTTAATTTCTATATACTTATTATAGTATCTTACTTACTTATTCAAAGTTCTAAGTTTAAATAAATAATACTTAGCTAGATAAAAACCTATTTTAAGAATTTTATTCCCCGAAAACAGTTGGAAGAATTCTATCACCTTTTCTCTTTTTATATTACTACTATAAAAACCTTCTATTAAAAATAAGGATTACTTCAAGTTATTTATTTATTTATTTAAATAGATAAGAAAGTATCTTAAATAACTTCTTCTATTATTTTAACGAATTCTAAGAATATTAGTTATAAATCTATAACATTAAGGAACACTCTAAATTATTTAAATTTCACTCGAGTTAAATTCTTTATAAGTCTATCTACTAATATTATATCTATAAATATATAAACTATTTTAATATTACTTTTTGAATATTCCTAATACAATTATATCTATTAAATATCAGGAAAGGCTAATAGCTCGCTCTCTACTACGACTATTAGTAGATATATTACTCTTTAAAGTATAACTTTAACCTTCTTACCCCCCCCTATTAACTATTATAACTAGCCCCTAGTTAATCTAAAGCTAAATTCCTCGTAGCTATAGTAGCTAGTATACCTACCCTGTATTAACTTTTTTATAGATAATAAATAACTGATAATTCTTTCTACGATAATTTGTTAGGAATAACGCGTTTGAGTAGTAGAGTTTTCGTTAGAAGGAACCTCGCCTACAGCGCTATCTCTATAAGCTTTACTTTACTTAAACTATTTAAAATAGAATTTTACATAATATACTTCGCTATATTTAGTTATATAGAATATATACTAGATTTTACCCCCTAATCATATATAATAATTAAGAATCTTATAATACTAAAAAGCTACTAGGTTAAAAGTATATACTATACTAAATCTATATATTTTAATAGGAAAGGCTAATAGCTCGCTCTCTACTGCGACTATTGGTCGACATATTACCCCCTAAAATACAACTTCAGCCCTCCTACCCCCCGCTAACTGCTACAGCCAGCCCCTAAATTTTATAGTAATCCAGAGCCGAACCCCTCACAGCTATAGCAGCTAGTATACCTACCCCGCGTCAACCTTTTCACAGACAATAAATAACTAATAACTCTTTCTACAACAACCTCATACCCTTATAC
>RYZW01001626.1:0-12562 GCA_004367215.1 Colletotrichum trifolii | reverse complement strand
TACCCCCCTATTAAATACTATAGCTAGCCCCTAGTAAATCTAGAGCTAAACCCCTTATAGCTATAATAGCTAATATCTTCGCCTCGTATTAACTTTCTCGTGGATAATAAATAACTAATAACTCTCTCTATAATAACCTTATAGTTTTATACCTTTTTACTTTCATAACTATTTATAATTCAAATATCTCGAGATATTCAATTACTACTAACTATAAATACTCTATTTAAATGTTTATTATAACCTTAATATCCGCGACCTTAATATCCCTATTATAGACTAAACCTTACCTACCCCTAAGATGAGACTTTATACTACTAACACGAAAGTTCTCCGCTACTGATATAAACTAACTCACGATCTCTATATAAGCGTAGTAAGACTTAGCCTACTCTTATTAGTAAACGATTTTAATATGTTAATTAAGTATAGCTAATATATAAATAATACTTATATAGATATAGATATTTCTAGTATAACTAGATAACTTTCAAAACTCCTATAATTATNTAGATACTCCTAGTATAGCTAAATAACTTTTAAAACCTCTATAATTATATTACTATAATACTCTAAAATATCTAGTAACTAGTATTATAGTAGTATATTAATATTAAAGTATTACTTAATTAATACCTAGTCCCTAATATTATTAGTTTAGTATAGTAGGTTATAAGTTAACTAGATAATCTTCTTTTAAATATCTATAAGCTACTTATTAATTATAATACTTAGGATAATTTTATTAAAGCCTATTTTAATAATATAATAGCTTTAGTTATAATAGTTATAGCTAGATATCTCTATACCTATTCTATACTTCTTTTTTTACGGGTAGCTATATAGATTTCGAGGAGATTTTAGTTCTATTATAAAAGTATAATATACTACTACTCTAATTACTAGACCTTACTAAAAATAGTTTAAATATAGAAAAGTAATAGATCACAGAATACTTAGCTTTTATAGGCGCTCTGTTTTATTCTATCTTTAAGAGGTTTATAAAAATTCTTAACCCTATAACCTTAGTAGTTACTTTCAGCTATATATATCAAGCCCTAGTCTTAATAAAGCTCTCCCTAACTATTACTACGAGGTCTTCTACTACTATAAGGTTAAATATCAGAACTAGGGGTATAATTATCTACAATAATAGGTAATTTTATTACTATTTTAACTAGTTACAAACTAGTATTAACATGAATGCTATTATCGGGTAAAATTTATAATTAAATCTATATATAAGGTAAAGAGCTTAGATACTATTCTAGGTACAGAGCAAAAGTAACTAAATACTAATATATAAAATTTACTTAGAAATAGTCTACTAAGTAATAAGAATATTATTATTATAAGTATTAATATAAATTTAAATAGCTAATTATATAATAGAAAGAAATAGTATTTTGTTAAATTAAATCTAGATCTAAGTCCCTAGATTTAAATTATTAACAACTATAATCCTCTAAATAGTTTATAACTCCTTAGTCTTAAACTATCCTAATATTAACTTAATATTTATAGTACTTTTATAAGACTAGTATTAGGATAGTATATCAAGAAATATTGAATAACTTATCTAAATATATAATATCCACTTATATTTATATAAAAGCTAATAATACTACTAGGACTTACTATAATCCCTATCAATTTCTAACTAATTTGAATTATATATTTCTATTAAATTTATAATATAAATACTATTTATAATAGATAGGAACTCTGAATTTCTAATAGTAATTATTAACTAATTATTTAAATATATCTAACGAGAAATTATAATATTTATAATAGCTAAAACCTATACAAAGAAATTCTTAGATATTTAATAGTAGTTCTATAATTCCTTTATACTAATTACTACTAATTATAGTTTAAACTCGATGAGTACGTTTTCATTAATACTATATGAATTAAAAAGAGTATAATAACTATTATTAATATTACTCTGCTTTTAGATAAATAATAAAATAGAGAAAATAATACTTAAGATTTAAATATTCTTATAAGTATATATTATATTCTTATAACTAGACTAGCTAGTTTATATTACTATTTACTAGCTAATACTTAATAATAAAGACTTTTGCATTGTTAATATAGGTTTAAACAAATTCCTAGATAGATTTAATATTATATCTATTCTTTGTCTTTAAATAGAGAAATAGATTATATATTCTAACTTAAAATACGTTTTGATATTCCCTGTCGTATTTGAAAAATAGTATTACTATAGCTTATATAGTAATAATATATATGTAATAATATAATAGAATAAAGTATAATAAAGTATAATTAATAACTAAGAAATTCTAGATTAGAGATACAATATAGTTATTATTATACTATATGAAGATGAATTAGCTAAATAAAAAGCTTGATTAGGTAAATTCTAAATATTAGACTATTGATATACTAAATTTACTAGATATTATATTAGATATATCTGTCAATATCTACTTAATATTCTATACTAACTCTATTAAGTAAATAGAAGATAGCTTGTTACTATCTTAGTAATATATAAATAGACATCTTAATTTTATTCTAGTTTTCACTAAGGAAAATAGTAAAACTTAGGAAAAATATAAAATGAAAGAACTACTAATAATAAGGAATATTTTAGACTAAACCTATAATTATAATATACTGCTAAGATAGAAAGGTTATAATATCTTTATATAAGAATTCTAAGAAACTTTCATTAATAATAAAATAATATTATAATTCAAATTATTATAAATAAAGTCTAGAAAAAGTAGTAAATTAATATCGATTCACTAATAATCAAAGGTTATATAAACTATAAGCTAGATAAAACTATAGTTCTTCGGAGATATATATAGTTAATTATAAAACTTATCTATTAAATATTAGAAAAATAAATTAAATACAAAAGGTATTATTATTCTACTTCTTTTTGTGTTCCTAATAATCCTCTTCTTTCTTATTATTATTTTATTCTGCGTTTTGTTTTTTATTAGAAATAGAAATAAATTATACCTTTTTATAAGTAAAATACCATTCATACTAGTAACAAGTAGTAATTATATGGTAATAGTAGATAAATAGGCTAATATTAATAAAGCTAAAGATATAGTTATAATATTAATAAGTATAATATAATTACTAGAGAATATTATAATATTTTACTATAAAGGGATTAATATAATAAGAATAAAAAGAAAAAGAGAACAGATTTACTATTATCTATTTAATATTACTTAAACTAGCAATAAGTTATTTAAGAGAAAAAGTAGAAATAAGTAAAGACGTATTTTTAATATAGGATAAAAAGTAATTTGGTGACTTTTGCTCTATACCTAGAATAGCATCTAAGCTCTTTACCTTATATATAGATTTAACTATGAATTTTACCCGATAATAGTATTCATACTAATACTAGCTCATAACTAGTTAGAATAGTAATGAAATTACTTATTATTGTAGATAATTATACTACTAGCTCCAATATTTAGCCTTATAGTAGTAGAAGACCTTATAGTAATAATTGGGGAGAGTTTCACCTAAACTAGGACTTAGTATATGTAGCTGAAAGTAACTACAAGACAAAAAGTAATAAGTATTATAATAACATAAATTAGGAATATTTCTATAAATAATAGCAATATTTATTATAATATTAAACTATAATAGAGAACTCTAGTGAACAATTAGTAATATAATAGCTTTTAATAATACTTTTCTTATTATTAGCTAGTATTATAAGAGTAATAATATATTGATTAAAAGTAATAAAGTAATTTACTCAGTAGTAGGCAATATATAACTTAAACTTAATAGTAAAAAATGAGAGCTTTACTTATACTCATTTTTTAACTTTAGATATTTATAGTAAGATTAGCTATAACTTGATGTATAGATATAGGGGAAATTACTCCTATTATATTAAGAAGAATAACTAAGATAAGTAGAGATAACTATATTAGGAAACTAATTCTTATTATTATTAGGATTATATTTGATAATATTCAGTTACTTTTACTCTATACCTGGAATAGTATCTAAGCTCTTTACTTTATATACAGATTTAACTATATATTTTACTTAATAATAGTATTTATACTAATACTAGCTTATAACAAGTTAAAGTAGTAGTGAAATTACTTATTGTTATAGATAATTATACCCCTAGTTCTAATATTTAACCTTATAGTAGTAGAAAACCTTATAGTAATAGTTAGGGAGAATTCTATTAAGATTAAAGCTTAATATATATAACTAAAAGTACCTACTAAGGTTATAGGGTTAAGAACCTTTCTAAATCTCTTAAAAATAGAATAAAACAAAGTACTAAGAGCTAAGTATTCCGTAATTTATTACTCTTCTATATTTTTTATAATAGAACTAAGGTTTCTTTAAAATCTATATAGTTATTTATAAAAAAGAAAATATAGAATAAGTATAGAGATATCTAGTTATAACTATTATAACTAAGGTTATTATTTTATTAAAATAAGCTTTAATAAAATTATCTTTAGTATTATAATTAATAAGTAATTTATAGATATTTAAAAGAAGATTATCTAGCTAATTTATAATTTACTATGCTAAGTTAATAATATTAGTGACTAAGTATTAATTAAATAATACTTTAATACTATTACAGGCTATGCCTAGCTAGTTAATTCTAGTTCTATTTCAGTCCTAATAACTATACTTAAGGAGTTAGGTACTAGTAAGTTACTAGTAAGCCCCTAGTATTACTCTTAAGTAAACTTTTTATGTTTTTCGTGAGAACTTGTCTTTTATTCTTTAGTTCTAAATAAATAGTATTTATATTCTTTATAGCTAATTTATAGCTTAGGTTTAGCTTTTTATATATTTAGAATTTAGATTTATCTTTTATATAAATAATACTATGTTTAATATAGTTCTTTACTAGTTAAGAAGAAATACTAATTAGTAGTGTATTATTTTTAAATAAAGGAAATATTAAGTTAAATATAGTTTTTTATTAAATAGAGGGACTAGGGTAGAATACTACTTTTTACTAGTTATAATCCTCAAGATATTATTAGTAGAATATAGTTTTTAGTAAAAGCTTATAACTAAGTATTAAATCTAATTATTATTATAAAATAGAGAGAACTAATATTTCTTAAGAGATTTTTATAACTAGTATTACTATAGAAGAATTACTATAATAATATATAAATATAACTACTATTTTAGTTTATAAGAAAGTTATAATATTAATTACTAAATTAGTAGAAAAAGAATTAGAATTTTCCTTTAATACTATTATTACCTTGTTAGAGTTTATTTATATAGTTTTTACTTTTTAAAGAAAGTTTTTCTTTTTCCCTAATAAACTCTTAGGTAAAAGAAAGGAGTATAGTATTTAAGTTTATTAGATAAGGAGAAAATTAAAGATTAATTAGGATTTCTTTAAAATAGATAAATAAAAATAATATTTAGTTTACTCCTATTTAAACCTTAAAATCTAGTAAATAATAAAGATTTTCTTTATAATTAGAAAACTAAAAAGAAATTAGGATTTTTAAGATTTTACAATTTATTTAAACTATATTTACTTAGATCTTAATATCTAGTCCTGTTATAGGTTACGCCTAGCTAGTTAACTCCGGCTCTACCTAAGTCCTGATAACTATACCTAAGAAGTTAGGTATTAGTAGGTTACTAGTAGGCCCTTAGTATTACTTTTAAGTAGATTTTTTATACTTTTTATGAGAACTTCTCTTTTACTCCTTAGTTCTAAATAAATAATATTTATACTTCTTATAACTGAATTATAGCTTAAGCTTAGCTTTTTATATATTTAGATCTTAGATTTATTTTTTATATAAGTAATACTAGGTTAAGTATAGCTCTTTATTAATTTAGAAGAAATACTAATTAGTAAAATACTACTCTTAAATATAAGAGATATTAAATTAAGTATAATTTTTTATTTAATAGAAGGACTAAGGTAGAGTACTACTCCCTACTAGTTATAGTTCCTGAGATATTATTAATAAAGTATAGTTTTTAATAAATATTTATAACTAGGTATTAAAGCTAATTATTATTATAAGATAGAGGGAACTAATACTTCCTAAGAAACCCCTATAACTAGTATTATTATAGAAGAGTTATTATAATAGTATTTAAATATAGCTATTATTTTACTTTATAAGAAAATTATAGTATTAATTATTAGGTTAGTAGAGAAAGAGTTAGAATTTTCCCCTAATATTACTATTACCCCCCTAGAATCTATTTATATAGTTTCTATTTTTTAAAAGAAGCTTTTCCCCCTTTTTAATAAGTTTTTAGGTAAAAGAAAAGAGTATAGTATTTAGGCTTATTAGATAAGGGGAAAGTTAAAGATTAATTAGGATTTTTTTGAGATAAATAAGTAGAAGTAAGACCTAGTTTACTCCTATTTAGACTTTAGGGTTTAGTAAGTAATAGAAATTCTTTTTATAATTAGAAGATTAGGGGAGAACTAGGATTCTTAAGATTTTATAATATACTTAGACTATATTTATTTAGATCTTAATATCTAGTTTTAAATTATTATTTAGTTATAGTTCTTCTACTAGAAAAATATTGAGAAACTTGTTACTTTTTTCTTATAATTCGAGAAAATTTTTATAGATACTAGAAGTTATAGCTAGTTCAATATAGTCTAGATCTCTTTACTAGAAATTATACTAATCTCTTACTTAAAAAAACTTTTTATTATAATTAAGCTTTTTATTATTTATAGCTAGTAATTCTAAAAAGTATAGGATATTATTTCAAAGATAGAATATATAAAGATATTACTAACTAAATAAGTTTCAATTATTTATCCCCCTATATTAAAAGATTAGGATAGAGATATAATAATAATTAAAACTATATATAAGTAATACTACTATTATAAGTTTTCTAGTTTTACGAGTTCTACTAAAAAGGTTCCCCTACTATAGAGGGATATATATAAATACTATAACTACTACGAAAGAAATTATATTACTAGGAATTATACTAATACTAGTATAGTAAAAAAGAAAAAGAAAAAACTAAAAATTACTATAATAGAACTTTAGAAGCTAAAGGATTAAGAGGATAATATTAGTTTTCTCCTTAGTAAGGAAGAAAATACGGGAAAAGAGTAATTCTAATATAAGATTAAGTATTAGAGTTTATAAAAGTAGAATCTTAAGAATAGAAGAAATAGTAGAAGTAAAAAGGTAGTAAATAATTAACTATTATCTAGATAAGAGTTAATAGAAATTATACTATTAATATTTTAGTAGATATTAGTTATAATATTTATACTATTATTAATATATTTTTTATAAAGAAGTTATATTTACTATTTATTAATATAATAAAGAGAAAGATAAGGAATTATACTAAAAATAAATTATTACTTAGTAGTATTTTAGGGGTTACTAAGTTATCCTTAGAAATAAAAGGATTTATATAAGAGATTTATACTTATATTATAAAAAGGCTATTACTAAAGTTATATTCTAGGTAATCCTAGATAGAAGACAATTATATTATAAATAATACTAGTATTTAATAGATAAAGTATAATAAGGGAAAGGTTATAGTATATTTAGAATACTAGGAAAAACTTACTAGGATTTAGGAGATTTAGTTAGTATATTCTTTAAATATAAACTCTTTTTTAGTTATATATTAGAGAATTACTAGGATATAAGGTTTAGTACTAGGGGTTTATTAAGTAATATCTATTAGGTTCGAGGATATTAAGAAAGCTCTAGTATTAAAAGCTTTAGTTAATTTAAAGAAGTATATCCTAGTAAATATATTTAAAGAGTTATTAGATTTATTTAACTTAGAAAAGGTTTACTAGGTATTTACTAATAGGGGATTACTAGATTATATAATTTTATTAATACTTAATAAGGATAGGAATAATCCTTTTTTATTTTAAAGCTTTTTTTATAGTATATTATAATAAGAGCTATTAGTATTTAAAACGATATTAGAGGATTTCTTTAATAAGGGGTTTATTAAAACTAGTAGATTAGTTATTAGAGTACTTATCTTTTTTATTAAGAAACTTAGTAGAGGTATTAGGTTTTATATAGATTATAGAGTTTTGAATATAATTATAAAGAAAGATAAATACTTATTATTTTTCATATTAGAAATTTTCTAGAGGGTTACTAGTATTTATTAGTTTATAAAATTTGATATTATTATAGTTTTCTATAAAATATAGATTAAAGATAAAGATTAGGAGAAAATAGTATTTTATATTTAGTATAGCTTTTTAAGTAGATTATTTACCTTTTTAGGTTTACTAGGGTTTTAGTAATATTTTAGTAGTATATTAATAAAATATTATATAAGTTTCTAGATAATTTTATTATAGTATATATTAATAATATTTTAATTTATACTACTAGGTTAAAGAAAAACTACGAGGTTTAGGTATAAATAGTCCTCTACTACTTTGCTAATATTAAGTTATCTCTAGATCTGAAGAAATACGAGTTTTTAGTAGTAATAGTAAAGTATATAGGGTTTATTTTAATAGTAGGGAAAGGTATTTTTTATAATTTTTTTAAGTTAGTTATAATTAAGGATTAGTTTCTCTTTAGATCTATAAAAGGGGCTTAGAGTTTCTTAAGGTTTTATAATTATTATAAGGATTTTATCCCTAAGTATAGTAAGATTATAGAACTATTAACTTAACTAACTTAGAAAGATTTCCCTTTTTAGTAGGGAGTAGAGTAAAAAGTTATTTTTATTAAGTTTAAATATTTCTTTATAGAGGAACTAGTATTTTATATATTTAACCCTAAAGCTATTATTATTATAGAGATTAACTATTCTAGGTTTATATTAGGGGGAATTCTAACCTAAGAGGATAGTATAGGTATAGTTTACTTAGTAGTTTTCTATTTTTTAATAACTATTTCTTATAGAATATAATTACCCGATTTATAATAAAGAATTATTAGTAGTATTAGTATACTTATAAACTTAGAAAGTTAAGTTTTCAATTATTAAGTAGTTTAAAGTATTTTTAAACTATAAAAATCTTAAGTATTTTATAAAGAAATAGTAGTTTACTAAGAAATAGAGCTAGTAGGTAGAAGAATTCTCTTAGTTTGATTTCTATATTAAATATTATTTAAAGTTTTAAATAGTAGTTTTAGATATTTTATTAAGGTATAAATAAGATATATTTAAAAGATAGGATAATAAGAGATTATAAAGATAAGTTATGTAAATTATCCTTAATAATATATAATTTAGTAATTTTTAAGTAAAAAAGATTAAGTTAGAAGAATTACTAGTTTTTAATAAAAGACCTGATTTTGAGGAGCTTTAGATCTATATAGTAGAAAAAGATATAATATTCTAAAGAGTTAAAGTAGTTATTTAGTAAGGGGAATATAATTTCCCCTTTAGTTTATATTTAAAAGTTTAGATCTCTAAATATTAACTAGATAATTTTAAATATTTAATATTTTAAGGGAAGATATAGGTATTTAGAAGTAATAATAAAGAGAGCTTCTTTAATAAGTTAAGGATAAAATTAATTTAAGAGTTATATAACTCTATTATTACTAGTTATTTAGGGAGGAATAGTATATTTAAGATTATAAGTAGGAAGTTTTTTTAGTTAGGTTAGTTATAGATTATAAGGAGATTTATATAGAATTATCATATTTATAGTAATATATATATCTAAAAATAAGTAAAGAGAGGTTTTTTAAAACTCTTCTTAGTATGTAACTAGTTATATTTTAATTTATTAATAGATTTTATTACTAATTCTTTATTAACTAGAAGGAAAAGTAGCTAATAATTTTGGGTTATTATTAATAAGCTAAGTAAGTTAGTAATATTTGAGGAGTAGATATTATAGAAGTTAAAGTATATATTTAGTAGTTCTTTAGCTATTACTATAGGTTTTATAGGATATTGTAGTTTATTATTAGTAATTATAGTTTAAATTAAGTAGGTAGGTTTTAGAGGGAGTTTTATTATTTAATAGGGGCTATGTAATTATTTAGTACTAGCTATTACTTTTAGACTAATAAAGGAATAGAATACTAGAATTAGGAGATTTAAGCTATACTATAGGTATATATATACTAGTTCTAGGATAATTAGGGGGATTTATTACTTATTATATAGTTTACTTTGCGGAATAGGTATAACTCGAGTATTAAAGCTATACTATTTTTTATAGAATATAGTTACTATTCTAATCTTATACTTATTATTAAGGATATAGGAGGAGTAGTATTTAAAAGGGAAGTTACTACTTAGTTACTAGTTAAAAGGATAAAGGATATTATAGGATTTATTTAAGTTAAGATTATAGTAGTTTAGTAGTAAAATAAGGTTTTAGTTAATAAGTATTAGTATTTTATAGATAGGTATTAGGTAAGTAATAAAGTATAGTTAAATATTATGAATTATAAGTTATTATAGCTAAGTAAGAAGCTAGACTAGTTATATTATAAATATAAAATTATAAAGGTTATTATACTATATATTATTAAGTTAAATATATTAGGGATAGTTTATTTTAAGTTTTATATTAATCTACTTAAGAAAATAGTTAGTAACTTTTCATTTAGCTAAGAAATTATTAATTTATAACTATTATTTATAGTTAATAATAATAGTAAAGTAGAGTAAGAGGTTAAAGATATATTAGTAGTAAAGTAGTACTAGGTAAATAGAGGGTAGTAATAATAGGTTTTTATTAAATAGAAAAGATTTATAGATATTATATAGGAAGTAGTAGATATAATATAGGAAATAGAAATATTAGATTAGTATAAGGTATATTTTAGGTTAATTAATAATTATAACGGAGACTCTTATAAAGTAACCCTAGTATACTATTAATAAAAAAAGGAGTAATATTATAGGCTATACTTAGCTAGTTAACTCTAGTTTTACCTGAATCCTAATAACTATACTTAAGAAGTTAGGTATTAGTAAGCTACTAGTAGGCCCCTAGTACTACTTTTAAGTAGACTTTTCACGCTTTTCACGAGAACTTCTCTTTTATTTTTTAGTTCTAAATAAATAGTATTTATACTCCTTATAGCTAAATTATAGCCTAGGTTTAGATCCTTGCAAATCCTAAACTATTATTTAGTTATAATGTTTTTACTAGAAAAGAATTAAGAGGTTTACTACTTTTCTCTTATAATTTAAGAAGGTTTTTATAAATATTAGAAATTATAACTAATTTAATATAGTCTAGGTTTCTTTACTAGAAATTATACTAATCTTTTATTTAAAAAAACTCTTTATTATAATTAAGCTTTTTATTGTTTATAGTTAGTAATTCTTAAAAGTATAAGATATTACTTAGAAGATAGAATATATAAAAGTATTATTAACCTAATAAGTTTTAATTATTTATTCCTCTATATTAAAAGATTAGGATAGAGATATAATAATAACTAAAACTATATATAAATAGTATTATTATTATAGGTTTTCTAGTTCTATAAGTTCTACTAAAAGGTTCCCCTATTATAGAAAGATATATATAAGTATTATAATTACTATAAAAAAACTATATTACTAAAAACTATATTACTATTGGTATAATAAAAAAAAAGATTACAAATTATTAAAATAGAACTCTAGAAGTTAAAAGATTTAGAAAATAATACTAGCTCCCCCCCTAGTAAAGAAGAAAATATAGGAAAAAAGTAATTCTAATATAAAATTAAATATTAGAATTTATAAAAATAGAATCTTAAGAATAGAAAAAATAGTAGAAATAGGAAAGTAATAAGTAGTTGGTTATTATCTAGATAAGAATTAATAGAAATTATACTATTAGTACTCTAATAAATACTAGTTATAATATTTATATTATTATTAATATATCCCTTGTAAAAGAATTATACTTATTATTTATTAATATAATAAAGGGAGGGGCTAATAGCTTGCTCTCTATTACGACTATTAGTAGATATATTACCTCTTAAAATACAACTTCCGCCCTCCTACCCCCCCTACTAACTACTATAACTAGTCCCTAGTTAATCTAGGGCTAAACTTTTTATAGCTATAATAGCTAGTATACTTANTAAGAATAGAAAAGATAGTAGAAATAGGAGGGTAGTAAGTAGTTAGCTACTATCTAGATAAGAGTTAATAGAAGCTATACTATTAGTATTCTAGTAGATACTAGTTATAATACTTATACTATTATTAATATATCCCTTATAAAAAAATTATACTTATTATTTATTAATATAATAAAGGGAGGGGCTAATAGCTTGCTCTCTATTACGACTATTAGTAGATATATTACCTCTTAAAATACAACTTCCGCCCTCCTACCCCCCCTACTAACTACTATAACTAGTCCCTAGTTAATCTAGGGCTAAACTTTTTATAGCTATAATAGCTAGTATACTTACCCCGTATTAACCTTTTCGTAGATAACAAATAACTAATAACTCCTTCTACGATAACTTTATACCCTCACACCTTTATACTCTTATAGCTATTAATATATAATTTAAATATCTCGAAATATATAATTACTACTAACTACAAGTACTCTATTTAA